>JAMZAV010006682.1:0-32340 GCA_024449915.1 Sweltsa coloradensis | reverse complement strand
AAACAACCTAAAACCTCGTATTTCTTTTGATGACTATCCGCTTGTCACCTTAAAACGTTTTTCACGGTCAGTTTTTATCTGTTATCTGTTGCTCGGGGGCGGGGGGCCCCACTTTTTTCTTGCCCCCTAGAATTACTGAATAATGATAAACAAAGGCTTGGGAACTGGTTTTGACTATACTGGTTGACCGTATTCCCCGCGGATATGCGAAAATATTTCGTGTATTTCATAGCGGGTGGAGACGGGGGCACTCATTCAATTGGGGGGGATTACACCCAGTAAAGAATAATTATTTAAGTGTATTTTTTTTAAACTTTTTTTTAAACAAATTTTACATTATTGATTAAGGGAAAAAAATATAAAAAAAAAAGTGTATTGATTGGGGAATAAAATAGCACCCCAAAAAACATTCACATAATTACGGGGAAATTGTTCATCCTCGTTTTGCCTTGACTGAAAAGACGTGTAATTATTAACTTAATTTATATTTATTTAAAATGAAAACAACATTGATAAAGGGGAAAAGTAGCTTTTCTACTTTATTTCCGCATTTGCTGCAATAAAGCTAATATCTTTAAAAAAAAAAAAAAACCAAATTTATTTATTACAAAAAAAAAAATTAAAAAAAAAAATACATGTCGCAACACAACTTCAAACAAGGTCATACCTTACATTGTTTCCAAATAATTTGGGTTTAAATTGTCTCAAATTCAAATTTCAACACATAGTATAACCTTTAAAATTTTTCAATTATCATTTACAAAACAAAACAACCCTCTAAAATAAATAAGGCAAAAGTAATGCAAATGCGTTCATAAAAAAGATAAGTTCAAGAGTGGCTACCGATAGGAGGTAGCTCATTGGAAACGTAAACTCCTTATGTGGGGAGGCGTGCTCAGTTGAAAATCTCCACCGGGCAAATCCTGTCCTTGCAAGTTTATTGCGATCCTTTCTCAAACTTCCATTTGGCAGCCCAAAAACTACTTTAAACTGTAGTAAGCCACCTAAGGTGGATGTCACTTAGCAGGAAAGATTTTTAATATTTTTTTTCTTGAAGGGGTGACTACAAAAAAGTGACTAAAAATGAGCTAGGACAGATATAGACCTCAAAAATATTTCCCAATTTCAGGGAATCCCATATACACCCCACTTGCTTAAAAAATGTGGGAAAAAAAGCGCCGACGTTGTTCGAACTTAAAAAAACTCAAGTGAGATATAACCATATTCATATCGGGACCAGAGCTGCAAGCTGATAAACGTGGTAACATTACAAGGTCGTGGACTTGGGTGATATTTGATGATGCGGGGGAGTTCATCGCACTGTCCATACCACTGATTGCTATATTTCCTATTAAAAAATATATAAATATACCGACAGTGTTGGTGCTAAGCGCTCGACTCTGATTCGGGGAGGTCCCGGGTTTCAAATCCCGTCACGGAGACCGTCAATCCTGGACTGAAGGTTTTTTTTCCTTGGGTTTCCTCAGTCGTTAATTGCGAATGCAAGGGGATTGAGTCCTCTTAAATAGCCCTCGGACATCCCTTCACAATTTGTTCTATCCGCAATATGCCTAGCAAGTCACCTGAAGTGGGGTCACAACCGGTTAAATCTGTTGTGTATACCCTACAGCGGGCATCCTAAAAAAATGGTATTTATTTATTAAAAATATCGATCTTTGGTTGTTTATTGTTGCTCACTCGTCTATTGCGTCGGGGCCTACAGGGTTGGCTGGTCGCTTTGGTTTAATGGTCCCCCACTGAAAAAATCAGTTATATGACTGAATTGGTAGACTAAAGACGGACTTATTTATTTATTTATTTATAAATAATTTATTTTATGAACGAAAGAAAGTTCTGGAAGCTCTAGCATTCCGTTTTGGGTGCGGGGTTTGAATACGTCAATACGACAGAGTTGTAACGCTTGACTCTGATTAGGGAGGTCCTGGGTTCGAAATCCCGTCGTGTCCAGAAATCCTGACTGACGCTTTTTACGAGATTTCCCTCGGCATCAATGCGAATGTAAGGAATTGAGTCCTCTGTAACATCCCTCGGAACACCCCCTTCATAAAAATCCCTATCCGCAACCACACCTGTAGTTCAAACCAAAGGGAGGGGCATAAAATTGCACCCTATAACAGGTTCCCCTTGGGAAAAATTTAAATTTTGTTTGTCAATTTTTCATTTTCTTTAGAAACATAACGTTGTTTAAGGGCCCCGTCAAACCGATACATCAAAAAATTTTCTATGGTTTTAGCTCTGGACTGTCTTATGAAGCGATACTACCCAATTTTCAAATCTATTAAGCTTACTCCAACCAATGCCCATTATTTTTATCGAACACTATCCTTTCTCATATCTCTTTCATTTGCTGAATCAGGGGGTCGAAGAAAGATACAACATTATTAAAAATATGAAAGGAATAAATAAACGAAATTCGAGTAAATAGTGTAAGATAAACCTAGCATAATTTGAGTATGTTTTTCATTTTTGTGTTGTTTAAACAAGGGTTTATCAAAATAAATTATAAATAGTTTATTTTCCATTCATAGGCTTATGCTATTTAATATAACAATATTTTTGCATTTTTAATCAGAAAATAAATGGCTGTGAAGGTCACCAATGTCTTCATACCCTTTTTGTATTGCATATAAACCTTGCCACCCTCAGATTTCAAAGGTCCTTGGGTGGTAGAATTAATTAGCGTTGTCAAGGTTGAACTGCATTTAAAAGTTTCACCCCAACCTACTTCTATTTCAAATAATTTTCAGGAAAAAGTATGCAGAAATGTGTTGTTAGTTTAGTTCAATTAAGGGGGTAGTCACGGGGCGTTTAGCGCGGGAAAGTGCAACATGCCCATGCCCATGTTTTAAGATTGTTTGGAACGTTACTGAAAGAACCGTTATTTGGTAACCACACTAGTAAAAGAAATAGTCTTGAATGGTTTTCGCGGGACGGCACAGACCCCCAGGATAGGGGCCTAACTGGACAAGATCACTACACGGCTGGCAGGAAAAGCGGGGCTTTTTGCCAGTTTTCTCGGACGTGTTGAAGGGGTTTGACAGGGGGCAGTACACTCATCCCCATCCCATCTCGTGCACTTTTAGTTCTCAGACTTTTTTAAATTTCCTACTTATTCAATTCTTCCTTTGTGGGGCGTATCTTCTAACCCTTCTACGTAAAAACGTAATATATGCCTGTTACCAATATTGTGGCTCTATTCCACTTTGGGGCAGCGGGTTTTAGGCTAATATTAATTTAGATATAAAACCAATTCTTTACTCAATGTTAGCAACCCCAAATATAAAATGACTTTAAAATCAGTCCACTTTGGTATTTGATCACATATGAGAGGTTTTATTTGTTCACAAAAAATATACCATGTACCCTAAATTAAAAGGTTGCATTGCCAATCATCCTCATTTATTGCCCTTGATTTCTTGAAATTGAGTGTCTTATAATATGAAGAATTCCCGAGTTAAAATCGTATTAATTTATTGGGGTGTAGGCCTATACTCAAACGACTTTTATTTTCCCAAATGGGGCTAACATTAGATTTTATTTTGGTTCAATGCGGGGAAAGGGTTATTAAATGGGAATACATCGATCCTTAACAAATAATCTAGAAATGTTATGACTGCACATTAAAAAATAAAAATTTAAATATAGAAATAGGATTGTGAATGGGTTTTAATTACATAATAAATAAAAAAATAAAAAAATTTTTGGAATGGATATTAATTTATTCCTTCCTCCATGGCACAAAAACTTAAACAATGAAAAAATTTTCTTTCCTACAAATGTCCACAATCTTTGCACACATAGGGGGCCCTATTGCACCCAGTATGGGTGGGTTTATTATTTTTTTATTATTATTTAATTCAAAAAGTAAAACAATTACATTAATATGTATCAGTTTACAATATGAAGTGGATGGGAGGAAGCGAAAACCTGAAGTTCCTTACCCCCATTTGTCTCCTACATTTCCCTCGCAAATGAAAACTAAAATAAAAATAACAAAAACTTACATTTAAGGGTAGCAAAGGCTTTTGGACGAAAAAATGATTAAGATAAAAATTAATCAAGAAAACATTAAAATGATTTTGAAATTGATATCAGTCAAGTAAAGAAAAAAAAATTTTTTTTCAACTGGTTAGATAAAAGTGAAAAATACAATGATTGTATTTGATATAATAAAAAATAAGGGGGGAAAAATACCCTTAATGAAAAAAAAAAAATTTTATTGATCGACATTCTTATTCATCTAGAAACCAAAAAATTTTTAGTCAAAATGTCATATTAATCCTTGTTCCTGGGAGCTATTTAATTATAATGTTCTCTTCATTGGCTGACATTTCAATACCTATTTCCCGTATTCACAAAACAAAAAAGTCGCGATCACAATATTCATTCCTCCGTTTCATAAAAAATCCAGTCTTTAGTGCACTGTAGGAATAAGTTGGGACAACTAGATGGGACTTTGTACAAAATTCGCGGTATTACATGAACATCGCTATTGTATTTACAGTTTTACACATTTACACACATAACAGTGAAAAACAATGTGAATTTCCAGTACAAAGGTATTCAATAAAAACCATTTGGGTACAATTGTATGTATTTCATAATATGGTAAAATTTGGATGTATACAAAAGAAGACCGAAAGTCAAATACAGAATATGCATTTACCCAAAGTAGGCCTTTATGTTGTGGTTAGGTTTGACTTGATCGATGAGTTCCAAAATTCTGTACAGATTACCGAGGTCCTTTTCCAACATTTAAAAAAAATTAAAAAAACATACAATTGGCCTATACTTATTGCGTGACATAATAAATCCCAAATTTACAAAAAATTTTACAATTGTAGGTTAAAAAGTAGAGGTGCATAAAAATTAAAGGGAATAATGGCTGCTATTGTTGATATTTTTGGCCAACGGTTCAAAAAAAAATTTAAATACACAGTAGAATTTAAAACACTTGCAGACATGTGAAAACTTTTTGATAACATTACTTGGTTACACTTCTATAAATTTTAATATACAAATTGGACATAAATTGGTTCAAAATAAGTTGGATATTCCCTAATTTATCCTGTAAAAAAACCGTATCCACCCTTCTTTTTTGTCAACGGGGGGCACACAAGTCTTGCCAAACAAAAATAAACACTTTATTTTTGGGTTTATGTTTTTTAGAACCCCTCAAAAAACTAGAACCACATTTTAAATCTGTCAACTTTTAAAAACAGTTATAATGTTAGGGGACCCAAATTTTTTAATCGTAGGTGTTTTGAAAGTAGAAAACATTAGGCAAACACGGTAGGGAAAAAAAAAACCTGGCGTGTGTGTTGAGTATTCTTTACCGACTATAGCTCGTATAAGTTCCGGGAGTAAAGGAATGCTTCCAAGATGGCTGCTGTACGAGACGGAAAGTAGGGAGTTTGCGCATGGGGGGCCCTTTCTTGTCCTTTGAGATTCAATGTGCGCGCCATTCCTTGTTGAAAGGGGGACACGGTTGTAGTCACCGACCAGGGTTTTCCCGTGGTAAAGGGGGACTATTGAACAGCACTTTTTAAAGCATCCTGTTTCTTCCAGTTGTGATTTCGTGAAGGTCAAAAAATACCTGGAAAGTGAAAGGATTATTGATTGATTGAAAAAAAGCATGTATATTTTTTTTAATTTAAAAACCAGGAGTAAAAAACAATATTTAAAAAAATCAAATTTGTATTAAATAAATTTATTCTTAAAGCCACAATGTATTTTTTTGTTTTTAATATATTTGAAAATGCAATTTGCGAATTATTTTTTAGTCCAAATCAAGATGAGTTTAAGAAGCCTGGAAAAATCTTTTAACTTTTGCTTAAAATATTTAAAATTGAAAAAATTCCATTATTAAATTGTTGTAAGTGCAAATAAATATTATAACAGGGCTACATGGTAAAATTCAAAAAAATTGTTACACTTACTAAAAATTTCAAGAAACACACAATAAAACGTTTTATTTCGGTTTCTTTCCTTTCACAAAAAAAATTTATCTATGAAGGAAAGGGAAAACACGTAAAAAAATTTAAAAAAAAAAAAAAATACCTGCTGTATTTGTTAAAAAATAAAAAAAAACATTTTCTACTAAATTTTTTTAAATGGGTTTTAAAAAAATATTAGTTGTTCAAGGAAATGTTGGTTATTGCTATCGGACTAACCTTTTTCCAGGACTAGTTTGTCCCAGGGGGAAAATAATCCTCAATGCCCAGCTCCTTTTTTTTGGCATTCTCCATCATGCCAAAAAAATCCGAGCCCATGTCAATGTGGGGTTCTTTATGTAGTAATGTCAGCAGGCCTTGGGTTACTCCTCCCGAAGAGTTTTGAGCCTGAAGGGGTCAGATACTTTAAATTGATAAAGTTTTAGATTCGTTTTTCCTCACGACCATTGCTTGTACTTTTTAAATAAAATCAACAAAAACAGTTCTTTTAAAAAAAGTATCGGTCCCCGTGTTTTGTAGTCTCTTTAATCTGTCAAGGTTGTCCAGGGGTCCAACGCGTGTTAAAATATTTAGTTTAAAAAAAGATGCCGAGAGGAATTCGTGAAAATGTATCGTTGAATTCCCAAATTATTCTTAAAAGAGCAATGCGAGTTTTTATTTCAAGTGCTCTTCCAAAATTGTTTTTATCCAAGCTTTATTACAACTATTTCGTGTGTACTAAGTGATTGACCCTTTTTCCGTTACAAAATAAAATTTCAAAAACAAGATCCTACCCACACAATCCACCCAAAACCCAAAATATTTCTCTAAAAGTTATTGCTCTCAAAAAATAAAAATGGATGAATTTTTGATGCAAACCAAAAAGTTATTAATATGCATGTTTTAATGTGTTCTTTTTAGTATTGGACTTTTTGCTTAAAAAAATGGTATAAAACTCTTAATCTTTTTTCAGACTGTGAAAAAAAAAAATTTATTTTTAGTTTTCATTTTTGCATGTATATCATTTAAAAATAATGAGTCGGGTTTGGCAAGTTGTTTATAATCAGTTAGTTATTTTTAAAAACTAAATAATAAGAATTTTGATTATAAATCCCAAAAGTATTTTCAAAATGCGTGTGTACCCATTGGGCCCTTCAAAGGAGCCAAAGTCCACAATGTATGAAAATAACATAAGAAATATGTAGGGTTCCCAAATTTGTTCCCAAAAAATCGTTATAATAAGAAACAGATCTGTAAATTATTTTTTGAATTATTTTATTAATTTTCGATCATGACCATGGGGTAAAAGTGGGAAAGAAATCTACCCTGGGAATGCCTTGGTCTTACGTAATTTTTTGGGATGGGGGCTCCAAGTTCTACCGAAACCAAAAAACTCGGTTTGTCACCGGGTGGTGGGAGTGACCCTTGGACGGTAAATCGGTGTTATCCCTCAAGGGGGGGCGAACTTGTTTCTTGGAGATGCTGCGTCGAGCCCAGAACACTTGAATTCTGCCATTGACCATGATGGGCCGGGCCCGAAAAGTGCCAACAGGGCCTCACATTCCTCCATGCTGGGAAATATAAATACAAAATCCAAAATTAAATATAGTACCGATACCGATAAAAACGGACAAAATGGATGCATTTGGGAAACCTTTTTTTTCATTTGGGCGCAAAGGCTAAACAAAATTATCACAGCAAAATATTTAAATTTTGTAAAAAAAAAACTGGTAGCCAAGGACTCCACATACCCAAATTTATTTTTGGGATCTGAAAAAAGGTCAAAGGCAATTTTTCCTCCCTTTTGTTTTGCGAATTTTTAACATTTGGGGGCCCCCAATGACTGCAGCCAATTTCTCAATTGCATCTTTTTTATTTTTATCTTTTTTTAAACTTTAAAAAAAAAACCAAAAAAAAAAAAAATCCTTTTTTTTTGCGCGTAAAAAAAAAAAAAAAACTGCACCCTAACTTAAAAAAAAATGATGTATCCCACGTTTTAAATTGAGTGGTGCGAGTTTTAAAACACACATAGTATTAAATTTTTTGGAAAAAAAAAAATTCCTTAATTTAACGAGAAAAAAAATTTAAAAAACGTAGTTTAATATAATCGAAAAAAAAAAAAAATGTATTTAATAAACATGTTCTTAAAAAAAAAAAAAAAAAAAAAAATCAATATCATTTACCTCCCTGTGGGACGGGGGAACGATACTTTGCCGCGGGCCCCTGAACCTACAGAGGGGAATTCCACAGGGTCTCTTGGCCCAGGGGGAATCCTTCCCCAAGTGGGGGGGTTTTCGTCCAAAAAAAAACGACGGGGGGATCCCCCCCCCAGGGCCCCCCGCTTTTCTCAGTTTGGGCGCTTTTTTTGGCCGCCATGTACTCCTTTCCCACCGCAAAGGGCCCGTAAAAAACCACGGGGATTAATAATTATGCTGTCTCAATCCACATTGATCACTATTAAATGTTGGCTAGAGGGGCCGAATACTAAAAACTTTGACCCCAAAAAAAAAATTTTCGGGTTGAGATTTGATTGATTGGTTTATAGGAAAGTACGATGGGTTCTGAAGCAACCTTGCTGACCTCCGGGTTGTAGATGGGGGGTCGGCCCCCAATCAGAGATCATGTTTTAATTGGTGTCTGTGATTGGGCCAAAGATTCTTTGGGCCAATAGGGTCAGCATCCGAAAAGGTTGTTCGGAATAAAACTTTCACCATAAAATTAAACCTCTCGTTCACTGGGAATCGTATCCGGCTCGTGTGTTCTAGTCACAAAATAACTCCCCCGGCTGGTTACTATTGTAAAAAAAATTGCACTGTCCAAAAAAAAAAAAAACTTTTTTCCTAAAGCTTTCCGACCGAAAATAATGTCAATAGCCTATTACTTTTTTTAGATGAAAGGGGTTCCCCCTTTGACAATTGAAAATTCCCCAAGGGCATAGGGGACTTTTTAGTAGCCTACAGTTTTTTAAAGAAAAAATTCAAATTTCAAAAAAATTTTGTTTAGGGGCACTCATAGTAAAATTTGGTTTTTTCGACGACGTTTTTAACATTTCGTTACCATCATTTCTGTCTAAAATATTCATGCAAGAAAACAAACCATTAAAATATAAACCCGTCTTCATTAAAAAGTATAGGCCTTTCTTTTTAAAACTTTTACTTTTAAAAACAGCTCAAAGTGTTTTTAAAATTTAACTGTATTTTTTTTGGGACGTAACTCTTTTTCCCACGGTGTCCCCAAAAATCTGCGTGGTGTGGCGTGCTCCTTGTTTAAAAAAGTAGGCTTCGTACGGTGGTGTTTTTCACAACCTCGCGTTTTGAAACTTTTTATAAAAGAGCAACAGGATATCAAACTTAAGAACTTTTTTTTAAGACCCTTTCGGGGGTATTTTTTCAGGTGGGGACCGGGACGATATATTTTTTGGCCCTAACTGCTTTTTTGGATGAGGTAGGAGCGTAAGCGAGCGAAGGGGAATTTTTTCTTTTTCACTACACTGGAGAAAAAAATAAAAAATGTTTTTTTTTCTTTTTTTTTCTGTATTTTTTGTGTCTGTGAACACGTTTTCCGGGGTATCCCCAATACTCCAAAAATTGCGTGAAATTTTTATGGGGGGGCATGAAATCTCTAAAAAAAACAAAAAAACCTGCACGGGGGGGAAAAAAATTCGATAAAAAAAAAATTTTTCTCATAAAATCGCAATTTTACGTTTTTTTTTTCGGGTTTTTTAAAAAAAAAAATTCTTCGACTTAAAAACATCTACAGCTTTATTCGATTGTAAATGTGTTTTTTTTTCACAGAACCTTAATTTTTTTGAATTTATATATTCTGGAAAAAATTTTAGCGCAATCGAAAAATTTTATTTTTTATGAAAAAATCGCCCAATTTTAATTTTTAAAAAATTTTTTAAAAAAACATTTTGGACTTTAAAAAACACCTACAGTTTTATCCCATTGAAAAGATTTTTTTACAATTTAAACCTAATTTTGAATTAATATATTTCGGGTGAAATTTTGGGGCCCCAATCAAAAAAAAAATATTTTCATGTATCGAAATTTTTTACAAAATTTTTTAAAATTTTTAAAAAACATTTTTTTTGACAAAAAAAAAAAACCTACATGTTTTTTAAATCCGATTGTAATTTTTTTCACAGAAAATTTAATTTTATGAATTTTTATTCGTGTGAAAAATTTGAGCGTAATCGAAAAAAAATTATTAAAAAAAAAACCGCAATTTTACGTTTTTTCTTTTAAAAAAAAAAATACGGTCCCCCATCAACGCGGCGGGACTTAAGCTTTTCCTATTTAAAAAAAAAAATATTTTTGGTTTTGCCCCCCTCTACAGGGGCGAAAAGACGATTCCCAAAACGTGTCCTTTTGGTATAACTAGGAAAAAATCCGTTGGCGCTTTGTTGAGCGAGCAAGGGTTTTAGGGGGCAAAAAATGACCGGGGAGTACGCATCCCAAAGGGGCCCAAAACCACACAGGTGGGGGCCAAAACGGGGAAATTAACTTGTACCTTTATACTATTCCAACATTTTTGCTTTGGTTTAATTCACGCATGCCTTCTAAAGTGTATTTCTTTGGTATCTTCACGCCTCCTTTTTTTTTTTAACATCATTTTTTCAAAATTGTTTTTACCAAAATAAGCCCCTTTAAGGTCTTGACCGATTTAGCTAAAAAAAATTTGGAAAATGGGGAGAGAATTTGTACTTATTTGCCCCGGGGCAAAATTTTTCATAACGATTGGACATTTTTTTTTTTTTTTTTTTTTTTTTTTTAACCCGATGGTTTTGTTCAAAAACATACAGAACCCCGCCAGGTTGGTATGTACACGGGGGTGAAAATTTCAGGTCGATCAGAAAAAAAAAAACGGTGGGCCCCTGATCGAAGCAGTAACAAAAAAAAAAAAAAAAAAAAAAAAAAAAAAACCAAACATTCAAAAAGCCAAAAAGAGTCAAGTGGGGGGGGGAACGTTTTCGTTTTCCCGCTCCCCTCAAAAAATTATGGGTTGGGGGCTTTTTTCCCCCAACAAAAAAAAAAGGGGTCAGGGTAGGGAAGATTAGGACCCCCCAACGGGGGGGGCCCCCAAAAATTAGTTTTTTAAAAAAAAAAAAAAAAACCCCCAAATTTCGTGTAAAAACTTTTCAAAAAAAAAAAAATTTCAAAAAAGGCCCCAAATTTTTTTAAAAATTAAAAAAAAAAAAAGGGATGGTTTTAGTATTTTTTGGGGGGTTACTTGAAAAATTACTTGAAAACCCCAAAAAATTTCCGGGGTTTGTTTTAAGGGTTTTGGGTTTTTAAAAGGGGGGGGAACCAAATTGGGGAAAAACCCAATTGGGAAAGGCACCAACTCTTTTCGGGGCAAATTCCCTTTTTTGGGTTATTCAGAAAAGGGGTTTGGTGGGACCATGAAAAATTGCCGATAGGGGGTTGGGTTAAATTTTTTTCGTTTCTTTGGGGGCCCATTTCCCCCGGGCGGGGGGGGAATTTACGGGAAAAGGTTTTGGGGCGCACCCCCAACAGGGAATTTTTTCCCAAGGGTTTCTCTGGGGGAAGGGGGCAAGGCGGGGGCGCCCAAGGGGAAAAAAATTTCCCGGGTTTTTTTTTTGTTTTTGGCCGGGCCCGGCCCGGGGAAGGGGGATTTTAAAACAAGAAAACCAAAAACGAAGGCCCCTTCCTTTGGGCCAAAAAGTTTGGGGCCTCGGGAAAAAAGGGAAGCCAAAAAAATCCAAACGTTTCCAAAAACATAAAGGGGAAAAGGGGCCTGGGGACCGGGGAAAAAAACGGGCCCCAAAGGGTTTGGGCGCAGGGGAGGGGCCCGGGCCCCCGGGGAAAAATCAAATGGCCAGGGGAGGGGACTCCGGGGGGAACGTGGCTGGGGCCTTCCCAAGGTGGGGCCAGAAAGGGTTGTTTTCCCCAAAAGGGGGGCGGCTCCAAAAAAAGGGGGCCCAGGGGAACCCCGGGGGAATGGAACCACGGGAAAATTTCAAGTCGTGGGAAAAGGGCCGGGGGTAAAAAAGGGGGGGACGGGGGGACCCCGGGTTTAAAGGGATAAGGGTCCCCTTTTGGGGTGGGGAAAAGGGAAAAACTGGGACATTTTAAACCCGGGGCGGGTTTAAGGGGGCCAGGGAGCACCTTTCCCTTGATGGGGGTGGGAAAATTTTCGGTTTTTCCCCACGGAAAAGGGGTTTAAAGACCCCCCAAAAAGGTTTTTTTTCCGTGGGGCAAAAAAATTTAGGGGGCCCCCCCGGGGGGGAAAAAAATAAATTTGGAAAAAAAAAATGTAAAAAGGGGGGGGGGAAAGGAACCTTTGGAAACGGCGGGTTTTTCCTAGGGGGGAAAACATTTTTCCCAAGGGGCCCAAAACCTGTGTGGTTTGGGGGGTTTGAAAAAAAAACCATTGGGGGGTGTTTTTCACCCCTTTGGGAAATTTTTTTTTTTTAAAACAAATTGCAAATTTTCCTTGTTTTTTGCTAATGGGGGGGGGAAGTTTTTTAAGGGCCTTATTTAAACCCAACAAAAAAAGTTGTTTAAAATTTTGGGTTGGGCAAGTTTTATGTTTTAGGGATTTTTGCCCCAAAGTTTCAAAAACCCCCAAAAATAAAAAAAAAACTTTCCCATATTTGGCCCCCAAACATTTAAAAAAAAAAGGGGGAAGGTTGTTCTTTTTTAAACAAAAAAATTAAAATAAAATAAAAACATTTTAGTTTCAAAAATTTTAAAAAAACCTGAATAAAATTGTGTGCCCCCCATTTTTTTAATAAAACGTGGGTTAAAAAAAAAAAAAAATTGCTTTCTTTTTTAATTATTTGTGAAAAAAAAAAAAAAAATTTCAAAAAAAAAAATTTGGGGAATTTTACAAAAAAAATTTAATGTCCCATTTTTTTTTTCCTTCAAAAAAAAAAAAAAAATCCTTTTTCCCAAACCCACTCTTTAAAGGGGTTTCCCTTTAAAATTTACTAACACAAAAAGGAAAAAAAAAAACTCAGTTTGGGTTTTTAAACCCTAACCTAAACGGGCCCTCTTTAAAAATTTTTACTAATTATTTTTTTATGGGTCCAATTTTTTCAAATACCGCGGGAAAATTTCAAGCGGAAAAAGGGGGGGGGCCAAAGGGGGAAATTTAAAAAATTTTTCCCCCTAACCCAAGTTTTTTTTGGGAAAGGGGAAAGAGTTTTTTTCCTTATTTTTTCGGTTTCAAAAAAAGGGGGCCCTTTCAACCGGGGTTGAGGGGACTTTGGGGGCCCCCACTTTTTCCTGGTTAGTTTCGGAGCAGGGGGAAAAAAATTTAAAAGTTGGGGTAAAAGGAGAGGCCCTTTTTTTGATTTTTTTTTTAAAAACCCCGGGAAAAAAAACAGGGGGACAAAAAAATGGGAGGCCTTATGTTCAAATTTCTGGGGTTCGTAAAATTTCAAAACCCAAAATTTTTTTCCCTTATTTTGGCTAAAAAAAAAAAAACCCCTTTAAAAAAATTTTCCTCGAAAAAAAAACCCCTTTTGAAGCCCCCAAAAACAAAAAAAACCCGACCCGGTTTTCTTTTGGTTCGGTAAAAAAACCAAATTTTTTCCCTTTTTCTTGTCAAAGTGTTCCCCAGGAAGAGGGGGAAATTAGCCAGTAGGGTCCAGGGTTGAAACGGGAAAACCCTCTTTCCAGGGAGGGGTTTCCCCCGCAAGAGAAAAAGAAACAATGGTGAGGGTTTTTCCCCGGGGGCCCGGTCATGTGGGGTCGTTTTCCGGGGCCCGGTGGGAAACTGGGGGGGGCAGTACCCAAAAATCAAGGGGGTTTGCCCCCGCAAGGGGGGGAGTTTAACAAAAAACATCATGGGGGGGGATTTTTTTTTAAATCATTTTTTACGGGGGGGGCCCTTTTTTAAGAGAAAAAAGGGGCGCTGGGGGACGGGGCGGGGGGGATTTTGGGAAAATTTTAGGGGCCGGGGGGGGGGGGGGGGGGGGGAACTTTTCCGGGGTTTCCCGGGCCCTTTTAAAACGTTGACCCTTTTTTTGGCCGGTTTGGGGGGAAGTTGGGGGGGGCCCCCTCAACCAAAAAAAAAAACCCCAAAATATTGCGGGGCCCCCCCCAACCCTTTTTAATTTTTGAAAATTCGAAAAAAAAATAAAAAAACAAAAAAATTCAGGTTTTGGTGTTTTTTTTTTTTTTTGGGAGGGCGTTTTGAAAAAACTTTTGTCAAAAAAAAAACCTCAGTATTTAAACTTTTTTTTTTATTAAGGGGAAATTTCCCTAAAAAAGCCTTTTTGGGTTTTCAAAAATTTTCCCAAAAAAAACAGCTCGGGGTTTTCCATTTATTTCATTTATAAAACCGCTTTTACTTTCCCCAACCCCCCCCCAAAAAATTTCCCCCGGGGGCGAAAAAAAAAAACTCAAAACCCCTTGGAAAACGGGGGGGGGAGGGGGCCATTTGGGGCTTTAAAAGGGCCCTTTGGGCCCTAGAGAGGGGGGACCCCGAAAAGGGTCGAAGGGGGGGTTTGGGGTTGGGTCTTTTTGGGGGGGACCCCCCATTTTATTTCCCACGGAAACCCCACGCGGCCCGGGGAAAAGCAGGGGGGTTTGGGAAATCCCCCCCCCGGGTTTAACCAAGGGGCACAAAACCTCTTTAAACCCAAGGGGGGGAAAGCGGGTTCCCCAACAGGGCCAGTGGGGGGGAAAGGGGGGGTGCCCCAATATTTTGTAAAAAAATTTTGGGGGGGAGGGGGGGGAAAACATAAAAAAACCTAAAAAAAAAACCCTTTCCTTTTTTCTTTCACTTTTACCTTAAATTCTTTTTTTCATTTTTTAATTTTTATTTCGTTGATATTTTTTGGGTTTTTTTTCCCTTTTAATTTGGGCCCCAACCCGGGTTAAACAAAAAAAAATTAAATCCCCCCCCAGGGCGCTTTTCTTTAGGGTGGGGGGGGGGGAGAGGGAGGGGGGGGGGGGCCACATAAAAAAAAACAAAAAAAAATTAAATTCTTTTTCCCTTCCTTTTTTTAAATTTCATTAAATTTAAAATTCTTTAAAATCCACCCCATTTACATTCTTTTTTTTTTTCCATTTTTTGGGGTTTTTTTTTTGGGATTTTTTTCCGGGGTTTTTCCCCCAAAACCTTTATCGACCCCAGTCAAAAATTTTTAATCCCCCCCATGCGCCCCATTTTGAGGGGCCCAAAAACAAAAAAAAATCCCAATAATTTAAACCTTTTAAAAAAGGGGAAATTTAAAATCTTTTTTTTTTCCCCCCAAAAGGTCTTTAAAAGAAAAACCCCCAACGGTTTTCTTAAAAAAAAAATTTTACGGGTTTTTTAAAAAAAATTTTTCCCATTTTTCCATGTTTTTTTTTTTTTAACGGGGGGGAAAAAAGGTTTTGGGGCCCGGGAAAAAAAATAAAAAATGCGTTGGGCTTGTTAAAAACTGTTTGGATGGTAAAAGGGGGTTTCCGGCTTTTTCCCCCCAAAAAAAGAAATTTCAGGTTTTAAAAATTTTTTTCCTCAGTCCCCGGGGGGGCATTTTTTCTTGGCCCGGGGGGCCCTTTTTAAAAAAAAAAAAAACCCCATTTTTAAACCCAATTTCCGCTTTTTCAAAACACCCAAAAATTTTTCCTGGGTCGGTCACCGGGAAAGGGGAGGGTCCCGCCCACAAAAATTTTACGGGGCCTCTTGCGAATAATTTTTTATTTTATATTTTACTTTCCCGGGCGGGCTTTTCAAGTTTTTTTTCGAGTTTAAATTGGGTTCCCCATTAGGATGGGGGTTTTAGGATTTTTTCCCCGGGGAAAGGGATTATTTAAAGTCTTTTTGAAAAAAAAATTTTAAAAAAATTAATTCAAACCCCTAAAAAAGTGAAAAAATAAAACACCTTTTATCCTTTTTATTGAAAAAAAATTAGAAAAACTGAAAAAAAGGGGGGCAAATCAGGGATTAAATGATTATAAAAACCCATGGGCCCGTTTTTTGGTTTTTTGCAAAGGTCCATTTTTAAATTTTTTCATCTTTTTTTTTTAAAAAAAAAATTTTTTAAAAAAACTATTTATAATTTTTTTGGGGGGTTTGGTTTTCCCATTGAGAAAAAAAAGGGGGTTACCCGAGGGGTTTGGGAAAAAAAAACATAAAAAGCAAAAAACCTTGGGGGGGTTTTAAAAAAAATTTTAAAGTTTTAGTATTTTTTTTTTCCCAAAAATATGTTGTAAGCCGGGGTCACTTTTAGTCCAAAAAAAAAAAAGGGGCCCCAAAAAAAAAACAAATTTTTAAATTAATTTACCACCAAAAACCAGTTTTTCAATAATAGAACTTTAAAACTGGGAAATTCTTTTGTAAAAACGGGTTTGAAAATTTTTAAAAAACTAGCTTCGAAAAAAAACGGTTTTTTTTCGGGGGGCGCTTTTTTGGGGTTTTGAGCGTATTTTTTTTTTAAAAACGAAAAAAAAAAAAAAAATTTTTAAATTTCCAAAAAAAACGGGGGGGGCGTGGGAAAACAAAAAAAGGGGAACATTGGGGAAAATTTTTTGGGGAAGTTTTTTTTTTCGAGAAACCCCTTCGGGGTTTTTAGTTATTTTTTGCTTCCTGGTTTTGGTGGGGGGCGGGGCCCCTTTTAACCTCGAAATTTTTTGGGATTTTTTTCCCTAGGGGACCTTTAAAATTTCCGGAACCCTCGTGCCCCACCCCAAAAATTTAAAAATTTCCTTTAAATTTTTTGGAAAAAACCCTTTTGGGTAAAAACGGGGTCGGGGAGGGGGAAAAGGAAAAATTGGGAAAAAAAAACCTTAAATCACTGGAAAAAATTTTAAAAGAAATTTTTCAGGGGGAATGGAAACCCCCCAATTTTGCGGGTAAAAAAAAAACCTATAAAAATTTAAGGGGCAAAAAACAAAATTTTTTTATTTTTGGCAAGGAAAAATTTAAAAAATTTTTCTTTTTGGTTTTTTTCTAAACTTCAAAAAAGGTTTTAAAAACTTGATTCCCGAAAAAAAAAAATTAAAAAAAGGCCCCGTTTTTTTAAAAAGGGGAACTTTGTTTTTTAAGGGGGAAAAAATTAAAAATTTTCCATTCCTTTTAGCGGGGCCTAATTTACATTTAACTTTATTGGGGGACGAAAAAAAGGGGGGTAATAAAAATTGAGGGGTTAAGGGGGGAACCAAAAAAAAAGGAAAAGGGCCATTTTGGGATTCGAAACCCGGGGGTTCCTTTTCCGACAAAAAAAAAATTTGCCCCATAGGTTTTGGGCCCTTTGCCCCAAAAAAAAACCAAATTTGTTTCCCGGGCCGGGACGGCTAGAAAAGAAAAGGGATTTATTTTTAAAAACGAAATTCCCGGGTTTCCCCCCCCCCCCCCCCCTTTTCCCCATTTAATTACGGTTTTAACAAAAAGGGGTCCAGTTTTCCGGGAATTCCCAAAACAAAACGTTTTCCAAGGGATTTTTAAAACATTCTCTTTTTTCCAAAACCAAAATTCCCCATGGGAAAGGGAATAAAAAAATGCCATATAACGAAATTTGGGGGGGTTTTTTTAAACATGGGCCTGAAATTGTTTTGGGGGTTCGGGGTGTCAAAATTAAAAGGTTTGAAACCCCCTTTTTTTCCAAAAAAAAAAAAAAAATTTTTCCCTCCAAATTGCCCCCCCATCCCATTTATCTTGGGGGGCAAAAAGCATTTGGGCTGGTGGGGGTTTGCCACTTCCCGATGGATAAAAAAATTATTTTTTTCCCGGGGATCAAGCCCGCGGGGGAAAAAAGGTTTATTTAAAATTAAAAAATTTTTTTAAAATTACAAAAAATTAATTTTTTAAAAAAACAATATAAAAAACCCACAGGGAAATTTCCCCCTTTGCATTGGGGAATTAATATTTAAACTCTTTTCTTAAAAAAAAAAAAATATTATTGGGGGAAATTTTTTACAAATTTAAAAAAAAAACCCCTATTTTTTTAAAATTTTTTTTGACCCCCAGGGCCCAAATTGTAAATTAACTTACCGGGGGGGCCGGGGGGTTTTTCAAAACCCCAAAAAACCTTCCCGGTTTCCAAAAAAAAAACCCACATACTTTTATTTGGGGCCAAACTTTTTCTAACCGGTAAAACTAGCGGGAAACCAAAATTTTTTGGACTATTTTCCGGGATTTGGTTTATTTTGGGAAAAAAAAAACTCCGGGAAGTATGGGTTTTTAAAAACCCCCCCCGGGCGGGGCGCAAATTTTTTTTTATTTCAAAAATTTTTTAAAAAAAATAAAAAAAAAAAATTTTTTAAACTAGTTTTTGGCAAAATTTTTTTTGCTTTTTTGGGGAAAATAATTTTTGGCCCGCAATTATAAATTATTTACTGGAAAATTAAAAAAAAAAAATTTCAAAAATGAAAGTGGGGTGTGGTTAAAAAAAAACGTTTTTTATTCCTGGGGGTCCGGGAAAGGGGGACCTTCCCTCAGTTTTCCCCAAAAGGGCAGGCCCCCCGGGGAAAAAATTTGCAACTTTTTTAATTTTTTCCGATTTTAAAGAAGGCATTCGGGGGTTTTTTTGGGAAAAGTATTCATTTTATAATTTTTTTGGAATGATAAAAAAATTTGGGCATTGATTTATTTTTTTCCCGTGGGTAAAAAAAAAAAAGTTGTTTATGGAGGGGGCAAAATTTTCGGGGTGGGGGATTTGTTACTTATTTTGCCCTTTTTAAAAAGGGGGTTTTTTTGGGTTTCAAAGGGTTTTTTTTTGTTTACGGAAAAAAGTGGGGAAAACTGCCCCCCGGGGTTAAAATTTTCCCGTTTTTGACTTTTTTGGATTTAATGTTCAAAAAAACAAAAAAAAATCGCGCTAGTTTAAAAAAAAACCCAACGGTTTTTTCTACCCAGGGAAAAAAAAATTTAAAAAGAAAAAAAAAAAAAAAAACCAAAATAAAATTTTTATAGATTAAATTACCGAACTTTACTCGTAAAAAAAAAAAAACCCCTAAAAAGCCCCACACGTCCATTTTCCGGGCTTCCCCGGACCGTTTTGTGTGTTTTCCCCGGGGTTAAAAAAAACCAGATTTCGAAAGGGGCAGGGGCTTTTGGGGAAAACCTTTCCCCCGGCCCCCGCTTAAAATTTAAACCCTTTGGCCCTCCCGCTCCCAAACCAGCGGGGGAAAGGCGGGGGGGAAAATTCGGGGAAGCTGGGGGCCCCCCTTGTTTCTTCAGCCGGGGGGTTTTGGGGGGGAAAAAAATTCAGTCACATAAAAACGGGGTTTTTTTTAAACGTAGGACCGTCAAAGGGGGGACTTCCTGATACCTTAAAAAAAAAAAAGGGTTTTTCAAAATAAAAGGAAAAAAATGAAGAGCCCAATCGGTTTTTTGCCCCCAACAAAAATTCAAGTGAAAAAAAAAAATTAAAAAAAAAAACCAATTTTCGGGTTTTTATTTGGGTTGGGGGGAAATTTTTAAAAACCCCAAAAAATAAAAAAAAAATTTCATAAAAAAAAAAAAACAAGTTACAAAAGATGGGGGAAATTTTTAAAAAAGGGTTCCCCCTTTCAAATTTTTTTGTTTTTAAAAAAAAAAACGTACTTTAATTTGTTGAAAAAAAAAAAATCTGGGGGTTTCAAAAAACCAAAAGGGATTTTTCTGAGCTGGTTTGGGGTTTTTCCCATTTTTAAAAAAATTAAAAATTCAAAAAAAAACCAGGGGCCCCCCAAAAAATTCCCCCCAAAAAAAATTTTTCCGGGCCAAACTGGGGAAAAAAAAAAAAAAACACTTTCAGGGGGGCCCCTTAAAAAACGAGATATCCCTTTTTGTGTGTTTTAACCATTTTAATTTCTTATTTAAGGCCAAAATAAATTTCCGAGGCTAGGGTTTTCCCCAAAAAAAGAAAAAAAACGGGGGGGAGTTTTAAAAAAAAAAAACAAAAAAAAATTTCTTTTGGGGGGGGGCCCCCCGGGTTAAAAGGGGACGGTTTTTGGGGAAGGGTTTTTTTTGGGGGGAAAAAACCATTTCGACCCCTTCCCCCCTTTTTTTAAGTTTGCCCGAAAGCCCAAAAGGCCCAAATAAAAAAACGAAAAACGGTTCCCCAAAAAAAAGGAACCCTTTTTTTTTTTTTTTCTTTCCCCCTTAATCTTTCTTTTGGGGGGCCCGGGGGTTTTCCCCCCAACCCCCTTTAAAAACGCCCGGGAAGGGCCCGAAAAAAAATCCCCCTTTGGGAAACCCACCCCGGGGGCCAAAAAGGCTCGTTCCCCCCCCGCTGGGGAATTTTCCCCTTTAATTTCCTTTGACTTTCTCGCAATTTTTAGGGGTTTGGGGCCATTTTCGAAATAAATTTAAAGGGGGGGGAGTTGGGGAAATTTTGTTTTTTTTAATTGGGCCCAAACGTAAAAAAATGGGCCCGTTTCTTTTCTTCCTTTTACTTAAACCAAAAATTGGGGAAAAGGAAAAAATTAAAAAAACCTTTTTATGGTAGATGTTAAATTTTAGGTTTTTTTTTAAAAAATTAAGGGGCCTATTTAAATTTTATTGTCTTATAAAGGATTAGCAGAAAAAAAAAATGGGGGGGCCCCAAAAAAAAAAAAAAATTTTTTTTAAAAGGGTTTTTAATGGAAAAAAAACCCAACTTTTTATTGGCCCTTTTTTAAAAAAAAATTTTTTTTAATTTTTGGGGTCCCAAAAAAAAAAAAAAAAATGTTAACCCCTTCTGTGTTTGGGTTTATTAAAACGGGGGGTTGGGGTTTTTTTAAAAACCCCAGGGAAAAAAAACCTCTGGGGAAATTGGTAAAACTTCTAAAAAAAAAATTGGGGAAAAAAAAAAAAAAAAAGGTTCTATAAAAATTTTTTAAAAGGGAACCCGGGTTTTTTAACGGGGGTTTCTCAAATGGAGGGGGGGAAATTTTCCCCTTCCCGGGGGGCAGGGGGGCAAATTGGGCCACAACAAACACAATTGCACAAAAATTGAAAAACACATAACCTAGTACAACTGAGGGAAGAAAAAGTTGAAATAGGAAATTCCCTGGGAATTGAGCAAAGAGGGGGAACCCTCCACCTTCTGGTACCTTTTGACTGTAAAACATAAATTATTGAAATGCTAAATTGTATGCGTTGGCCCCAAGTTCTTTCCCCCACTCACTATTCTAAAAAGTTTCCCTTTCCTCATTTTGTGGCTATTAGTGGATGGATGGTTGGTGAATTTTGTGAGTTAGCACAGTAACAGGGGTTTTTTTCCGATTAGAAAAAATAAGGATACACCCTAAGTGTTTCGTTTTAAATGCTTACTGTTAGATCGTGTTAATTATTTTAAAAAAATAGAGTTTTTTGCTTTGCAGTTAGTTCATTTTCATAGAAAATATTTTTTAGTTGAATTGGCTTCCTGACTCGATATTTCCAAAACACTTTACATAAAATCTTGAAACCTACCATCCAGTTTCCTTCTTTTTAGTCCTGAAACCTCCTGCACCCTCTCGCGGAGATCGTCCAAATAGTTTTGAACTCAACGAATAAGAGAACTCGTTTAAAGACGAAGCCTTCGACGGACAAAGGAATGTGATTTTTTCGGCCAAATCCCAGGCTTTCCCACCCGAGAAGGGAAGTCGTTCGGTCCACACGAGACATGGACCCGCTGGGCACTGGTGACTCCTCTGGAAGTAAACATATCTTCGGTTGGAAAAACATTTATATAATGAATAACACTTTACAAGGTTGGGGGCTTCGGAGATATCAAATCGGATAGGTATTCTTTTTCATATTTTCATGGGGGTGATTTTTGTAACACCAGGGTCAAAAAAGCCAAGGTTGAAACCCTGTTTTTTATATATATTTTCTATCATCATTGAACCCTACAGACGAGAAATCAACTTCAACAGATTAAATGTTTAGAATGTATATAATAACAATTTGTCTTCCAAGATTTTTTTTCACAGTTATACTAATATTAAAAATTATATGTAAGCAAATGGTGATACAAATGTGGTTGCTTCAATGTCTATTTCATTCGCTACAATCAGCGTAATTTTTGTCAATTCAAACATTATTTCATAAACCGACATCTGTGGTGCTTAATTAATGGAGTGTGATAAATATCTTCAGTGATAGTAGTTCACCTAAACTGATGCCTTTTGATTGATCATACAATGATCCAACAGTACACATCAAAATATCTTATCATCTTATCTAGATACTTAACTTGATATAAAAGCATCTATGAAATTCTTGACCCTATGTTCTTTTTGCTAAATAGTGTTGAAATTGTAATAAAGGTGTTACAAAGTACCATTCCGCTGATGGCGTCATTGAAAATTGAATCGTGGACAACCAGCAGTGAGTGGACCACAAATACAACAGCAGTTTAAAAAAAAAAAAATATTTTAACTTTTGGGTTTAACATTCAGTTAAAATTAAATTGTTTCCCACAAAAAGGCCACACAACATTCGCTAGTTGCCCCCAATTTTTTCGGGTGGTATATGATGTCGGGCAGAATCAGAAAAAAGGTGTTTTTTAATATAGGTCCAAAAAATGAAATTTTTAAGGGGAGGCCCGGACTGAGATGGGAAAAAAGTTATAGCAAAATGGGATTTGGGAAATAGGAAGAAGGTGGCAGTTGGGGAAGGGTTAACCCCAGGAAAATGTTGGGAAGAACAAAAATTTAAAAAATGAAAAAAGGGTTAAAGGGGTTTCTCCTGATGAAGAAGACCATTGAAGGGGAAAAAAGTGAAGTGATGATGCAAGAGGAAAAAAAAAAATGAAGGGGTGGGGAAAGCGTCAGGCATGGCTAGCCCATGGATAAAGCCCGGGGAGCCAAGAATGTGGTGGGAACCTTCCACCCCCCTACCCGACTTAGTTAGATGTAGGGCTTTGATATTATTACCCTATTATCTTTCTGGACCGCGGCAGCATTTGGGGACTTGATGTACCGGGCCCGACTGGCAGGACGGGAGTGCACAAGGGGCATGGTAGATCTTAGCGTTGTATAGACTCCTGAAGGACAAACGCCATGTTGTAGTGAGGAAACGAGGAGGCAGATCCAGTTAGTATTTGGCAACATTCCTCCCGAGATCTAGTTTGGGGGGTGCTCTATGATCAACCACAATCATAAACATGGGGGCAGCCAAAAAAGGAAATAGGGAAAAACATTGACAAAATTTCATAAACATCTTATTAATAAAACCAAAACATTTTTATTGTGAATGCTTGGACACATCAAAGCCATTCAATGAATCTTTAGTTTTAGCTATACTCCTTGGTTGTTTATTATTGGTTGCAGAACGACACAACAGTTGGTGAAGGCCAAAGTGATTTCTACAACCTTTTAATAAATTAGAAGGAAATGTATATTTTGATTTGATTCTGAATAAAGAAAAAAAATAATAATCTTCAATATTTCTGCTCTTTTTTTAACCTGATAGTATAGCACGCTCGATGCCCCTAGCCTCGATAAGGTTTCCACATTATTTCTTCAAAAAACGTTGCAAAGAGTAAAAAATGACGTACAGTATTACCTTTAATGTGCCAATAATAAATTTAAATTTCCATCAATGTCAAAAACATTGTTACCTATTCAAATACCTTTTACCATACCCCTTGTGACAAAAATTACCAAACGGGATGAAAACACCCCATCAATAAAATAATAACGTTTTTATGGGTTTTTGACAACAATTACTTAAAAAAAATATCAAAAAGCAAAAAAAATGAGTTGTATATAGCACTTAACGCTAACTAAGCATCACAAGAGTTGTGACTGGCTTATCTAGAAAAGAATACCAAATTAAAATCATATTCTACCAGTTCCTTACCCAAAAAATGGTTTGTAGTTTGAGAACCCTGGTATAATCCAGTGGACGGTATTGTGTAGAAAAACGAGCTGAGGTACATCAACGCGAGGCATGGTTCCCCAAATAAAATAAGAGCATGACCAAAACGTGAATGCCTATATCTTCCCCCCGATGCGGTAGCCATTTTCTGAAATCAGGTATTGTAAGTTAGTGTTAACCAAAGCAAAAATTGTTAGTATTATTGTAACAACCAAATGCTAGAGTGATAGCATTTACTTTCAACTTGTTTACCATGTATACCTGTCATGTAGGGAAAAGCTCACAAAGTGATATAAGTTAACCTTTTGACTGGCCTTGGGCACATGCAAGAATCCAGTGATAGAAATTGAGTCGCGCTCATATCCTTATGCTGAAACATCAGCTCAAGCTTCTTGTGGCAGGTTGAGTCTAAAAGAGCTTCTGAGAGACAGATCAATAATCCAATCTCCGGAATGTATTTATTTTTGTTTTTTAGCATTTCAGTGACATTACATATATTTTGGAGTAATATTGGAGATGATTATACAAATGTTCTTTACCTGGAACGCCACCATGACTATGACTACTCCGAGTATGGGCAGGGGGGAAGGTGGCCAGATTCCCAGATTAGAGCCAGAGCCCCAAAAAAGGTGAGAAACCTCGACTCCAGAGAGCGAACTGAAGCAGCTTGGCCTTGCCTGACTCTTTCCTTGATGGCGAAGAGGACGTAGAAGGCGGTGGCGAAGGCGAAGCCGAACGAGAGGTTGAAGGCGGGACTTGGAAGCCTAGGTTGTCTCCTTGCATCAGGGCTGATATCTAAGCAAACATACAGATGTGGGATTAGTTTGGGTTCAACTATTGTAGTTTTCATCACGCATGCTAGAAAACAGCCAACATATTCTACTGTAAATACAAAAAAATACTGTGTTTCCAACAATTTGTGTTTACACTATTTAATGTAAATGAAATGGAATGAGTGTATAAATATGTTTTGGAGCATAATTTAGGTACCAGATTGTATGAAATCAATCCAAAAATTAAAAAGTTCATCTGTGAGGGGTAATGAACCTCGGGTCTTCACAATTGCCGGTCGGGTGCTTTACCCCTAAGCTGCCGAGACTGTGAACTTCATAACATCTGGAGTGTTGGTGCATTGTAGATATATAGCTGCAATCATCAACACCTGAGCGCGGGCATTTTGGTTGCGCCAATCTCAGCGACTCGTCTTAACTTATGAATGAAAATTTAAAATAAATTCGTAGTGAATCGTGTTACCTTGCTAGTGTCCGTGAATGGCAACGGATAGTTAACGATCTGTATCGCGTAGCCATCGTCTCCCATCTTCTTCTTGAGCACCGAGTTGTAGACGAGGTTCATTGCCAGGGGTACTGTGTGTAGGGGCTGGTTGTTGAACCAAGCGGTGACTTTAACCCGGTTCTGCTGATCGTCCTCGTCAAAGCTTGTTGCCATCAGGTAGCGCTGGCTCACCAGACCAATGTTCCTCATGGACTAGAACACAAATAACAATGAAAGTAACTTCAATAAACTTTATTGGAAAACTAACTCCGAGACCAGGTTTTACCCATTAGGAAGATCATTTTTGTGTTAGGTGGGATAAGTAACCGCATAGGACTCAAGGCCAGCATTTGACATTTGAAAGATTACATCATTTTTAACAGACTTTTAGTAAAGATTTTTCGGTGGGCCACTGGACCCAACGATATCCAGAATATAGTTTATTAGCATAAGTAGGTAACTAAAAATAGCAGCTTTTGAGTACTCAATGGTAGCAGTATAGAGCAAGCATTGATACCATATCTGTTTGTACGAAAAATTTGACCACTATCTAGTGTATCATCTGGTAGTACAATGTACCCACTATCTACTGCATAATCGTGTACCACAATGTGATCTTAGTGCAACATTGGGTACCACAATATTTCCACTATATTCTAGTGCATTCAACTGGTACCAACAAATATACCACTTTTATTCACTATCTAAGCTAAATTTTCAACTCATGACGGAATACGACAGGAAAAATTTGAGTGGAAACAAGAGGAAAGTCAAGCAGATAGTATCGATGTCACTTTTGGAGCGTCTTTTTTCAACTCACCTCTTTTAGCAAAAACTCCGTCATGTTGTCGCCAAAGCGGAAGTTCAATAAGACCAGTTTTGTAAGACTTTTTTATACTGGTTGTACAGTCCCATAGCAGAACTGATATTGCTCATTGGAACGATAGTGGTGAAATACTCCTTATATTTCTGGAAAGAATCGTAATGCATAATGATATAGTTGCACTTTTCTTGTTGGAGTTTTGAAAAACAAATTTGAATTATTATATGGTTCAAAGAGTAAATAACTTGGCTAAGAAGGAACAAAACATTTCTTGGGAAACAATTTACAGTGTATTTGTTATGTCTGACTCTATATATGAAATTGCTGCAATGAAGAATCTCATGAATTACATGTTAGCAAAAACAATGAGTGGAGAATGTAAGTAGAAAAAATATGGGAATTCAAAAAGAAAAATATTGTCTAACCGGACCTCATGTGAGTTACAGGAAAAGAATATGAATTTCAGGAGATGTTATCCAGAATTCACCTGTAGGTGTTATTTGTAATGCTTATCTTAATGTCCTCAGACCCACACCGTCTCCTATGAGAGACCCCACGCGGTGCAGTATAGTTTAAAACAGTGAACGGTGGGTCTGAGGAGGTTATTGTTCCTCAGACCCACCGTCTCCCATGAGAGAACACACGCGGGTGCTGTATAGTTTAACAGTGAACGGTGGGTCTGAGGAGGTTAATATAGGACCGTCCTTACGTCTAGAGTGATATCCAGCTTGGGGCAGTCCTTGTATCCCTGAAAAGAGGCCGTGATGATGAAATGTCATGACCAGGAAGAAAACTGGCAGGAACACCTGGATGACCAGTCAGGATCCAGGAGCGCTTGGTGTAGATGACCTTCTTCATGAACATGGCGTACAGCTGGTTCTTGGAAGGAGCGCGAAGCCGTCAGAAGTCGGACCACGTGGAACTAGATCTTGAGCTATCCAAGTCCACTGGAATTATAGGGATAACAAAAATTATCAACAAATAATCGCATAAATAATTGTAAGCATATTTTTAGTCTTTGCATTTTTGAAGTAGCATGCTTCTTTCCTCGTTTTTAGTTTGTATCTGCCACTCTTTCCGCAGCCATGCAGTCATTACTTCTTCCCCGTAAAAAAATCCTTATGGATCTCTCATAGTGCAGACTTTGATCTTTTTTTTCTTTTCTGTTGTCTTATACTTGCCCTTTTAGATTCCCCGTGAATTTCAAAAGATCGTAATTATTGTATTCACTTACTTTAATATTGCCAATACCTGCTAAAAGTGATCAGTTTAACTCAATTTATGTAGGCCTACTAATGGGCACCAATATTGACAATTAGTCACTAATTCATCGTCTTGTCATGTACCAAACATATTGCCTTATTTTTCCTGCTACTTCATTCAAATTAGATTTTTTTGTATTAAACTTCCCCCACATTTCACTTAATCAAATATTCCATACTTCAAAGTATTAAGGACCATTCTCTGTACTATTTTCATCATTTTTATGGCGAGAGTTCTTTTTTAAATTACTGCCTTTACTTCCAATATAGCGAACTTTAAAACACTTAGGTCCCGGGACTCACAGTCAGAGGCTGAAGAATGGATGCCGCCAGAGCTCACGTACTTCTGGAGTGGATATTCAAAGTAGCTTTTATTGTTTCCATCAAGATCTGCTCCGCCATTTTCTTTAGAACCTTCCTTGTCTTTGCCAGCCCTAAAAGAATAAAAACAGTATATTCTTGAAACTATAATGTGTAATTGACTCGCTGAATACTTAGCAAATAGAAAAGTCGTTTAAGGAATAATTACACAATTACTATGAATGTAAAGGTGTTTTGAAATAGTCATATTGTTGTAAAATATATTATAATCCAGCTATCGGTGCTTTTCAATATTGAGGGAGATTATAAATAATAATTGATTATCTTTTATGATTCGGCCAGTTGAAAAGGATTGATGAATAAATGCCCGCAACGAGAATGTTTTGGAGACAACAAAAATGTGTATTGTGGAGTGTTTAGTACATAATATCATGGGCAATATGTGACAAAGGAGTTTTGAATCATTATAAATTTATTTAAATGATAACAAAGTAAAAATTCATTTAAAGTTTATTGCAAGAGAACATGAATTGCGCAGTATATGTTCGGATGGAGTTTTCTGGAGACGATTAATTATTGTCATTGAGGATAAACCTTCCAGGATATTTTAGTTTGAAAGAGGATTGTGCGAATTTTTAAAGTAACTTTCAAATTCACCCTCAGTAGAGTGGAAAACAAATATTGTCTTAAAACTAAATGCCAGTATTTTAAAGAGCTTAATGAGCTTTCGACACCCTGCGCAATACAACTCACTTCATAAACACTTCCTCCATGGTCGTAAGAGAGACCCCGTAGCTGAGGATATTGAGTCGTGTTTTGTTATCTTCGAGGTCTCCAAACATCTTTTTCGAAATGGGGACTGGATCAACCCCCAAAAAAGGAAACGACAGCCCGGTGCCGATATTCTGACTCACTTTTAATCTCGGGGATGAACTTGCGCAGTATCCGTTGTCCGGCTTTACGTCACAGTTGGAGCCTTGACGAGCACTGCCGGTAGCCCTCGCCCTAGAAAAAAGAAAAAAAAAACAAACGTTTTTCAGAAAAAAAAAAGTTTTATTTTACGGGGGAATAGCATGGCAAGTGCTGATCAAAGGTATTTAATTTTTCCAAACTTTTATTCGCTGGAAAAAAACCCTAAAATCTTTGAAGATCTTTTTGAAAAAATAAAAAAAAAATTGAAAATAGCTTTACAGATTGACTTGGTTTGAAATGGGGGGAGCACCACTTATTCTTAAAAAATTACGAGTCGCCCCCTGTGGTGTAGCATATGAAAATGTGCAAAAAGGGTTTTTATTGCGCCAAAAGTTTTTCAACCAACGGTGCCAAAAACAATAAAAGATTAACTTTCACACTGAATATTTGAAAAACTTTAAAATAAAAAAAACTGTATTATGGCCGTTTTTTTACAGTGGTGAGAACAACGGGGCAGAATATTTATCGGTGTGTATTCGTCAGCAAGTGTCGATTTAGACTAATTTTCAAAAACCGCGGCTTTACCGATTTTTTTTTGAGGGAAAGGAGGGGAAACCCTACCCCAAAAAAAAAACCGGGCACCAAACCCGACATGATGGCGATTTGTCCCCCCAAAACAGGTCCACCTCGCCCCATGAAGTGGGTGGTCAGTAGAAAAGTCCTTCCCCTTTTTTTCCCCCCAAGGGGAATCCCAGAGGGGGGGGGGCCCGGGGCCAGTCGGGGGGGTCCTTCCAAGACGTGGGTTGTCAAACAATACCCCCTTTAGGGAAAGAACCAAAAAAATAGTCATCAAATCCACGCCCTTCTTCACGATTCAAAATTTACAATTTAATTTAATCACTTTTTTTAAAAAAAACATCAAAAAAATGTCATCAAGTGATCAATCGCTTACTTCAATTTTGGGATGATTTTTTGTAAGGGCTACCTGAAGGGAGTCTTGGGCCAAGTTGCCCAAAAAAAAAAAAAAATTTAAAAAAAGTTAAGTTACTTCCCTTCAAAAGGAAAAAAAAAAGGCACTGGGAATAAGTATAGGACCTGCCTTGGAGTTGCCGCAAAAGCGCTACACAGGCTGCGAGCTTCCTCTGCATACCGCCAGACAGTTTTTGGGATTGTTTTTTTTCTCTTTTGGGAAGAAGTTCCATACTGAATGTATTTCACGATCTCGTCCTCCAACTTTTTTCTCCCATCAAACCCTTAGCTGTCAACAAAGTTTATGTATGAGACTTTTGTTGTAAAAGAGACCTAA
This sequence comes from Sweltsa coloradensis, assembly GCA_024449915.1. Classification (NCBI taxonomy): domain Eukaryota; kingdom Metazoa; phylum Arthropoda; class Insecta; order Plecoptera; family Chloroperlidae; genus Sweltsa; species Sweltsa coloradensis. The sequence goes on along the minus strand of JAMZAV010006682.1, from coordinate 2,754 downwards.
ACACATGCTGCTTCTAAAAGCCTACCTCTGTTGATAGCTCGAAAAATACTAGAAAACTATCCCTTTTTTTTAACACACCCCCCCCCCCATGGGGAATATCTTGCCCGATTTTTTCAAATTTCAAACTTTTTAAAGTGACCAAAAAAAATATGATCACGGGCCCAACTCCTTTTCTGAAGGCATTTTGGCATTTGCCTGATTTAAACACTTTTTATTTTTGGGGTTTTGATTTGAATTGGCTAGTACGCATTAAAAAAAACAGTATAAAACGGTTTACAAAACCCTTTCCCAAAAAGAAGTAAAGAGCTCCCTGACTGCCCAGTTCTTTCAAAAAAAAAGGGACATTGTGCGAGGACACAACCCAGGCTCCTCCCCCTCCCCACGGGTTCTAACGCATTCCGCGACTTAGTTTTTCCCGAGGTTTTGGGGAGTAATATTTTCCCGTCAGCAGGGGGACATTGGGGGGCGCTTTCCTGCCCCGTTTTTCCCCCTAAAAAAAAGTTTTTTAAAAAATAAAAAAATGCATCTTCCAAAAAATTGTATGTCTTTAGAATACAGACATTTTGCACCCCAAAAACTTCATTCTTATTAGAATTTCATAAAAGAAAAATTTTAAAAATGATCCCCATTATCTTGGGTTGCCTGATGCACGAGAATTCCCGAATGTGCCCGGAAAAAGGTTTGCATTTTGAAATCCTTTTTCCCACAAAGTTTTTCGTAAAAAAAGGAAAAAACAAATGTGTGAACTGGGCCTTTTTTGCACTTCCCAGAGTAGACTAATAAATGACAAAAATTTTTTTGACAAAAAAAAAAAACAACAAAGAAAAAAACACTGTATCTTTTTTTACTGTTGTGCTTGGGTTTTGCTACTATTTTGGCTTTAAAATTTTCTGTAGGGGCGTCCTTTCAAGGATAGAACCTCGTCCCCTTACTTTTTATACACGATTGAAAGTTCCACGCTCAACTATTCAGTTCAACTCCCCCAAAAAAGACGGTGATTTGCCCCTCGTAAATGTTGAGATTGAGACCTTTGGGACTGCCCTTCTTTTTGTAAAAACCTTCTTGAGATGTCTGATCTGAAACCCCAGGGGGGAAAAATGGTGGGCCCTGGCTCGTGAACCCCCAAAAAAAACTATCCTCCTGGCCACGGGGGGGTCGCCATATTGTCCTGGACACTTTGTCGTAATTTTCTCCCCCCAGCCATTTACGTTCTAGAAAGAACATGTCTTTCGTGTCAAAATGCAATAGTATAACTTTAAAAGGGGTTTTGTAGGGGTGAAGTGACAGATATTGTTCGGAAAAATTTTTTCCCCTGAAAAGTGACCCCGAAGTTTTGTAAAAGGTTAATTTTAAACTTACAGAAACAATTTTTTTTTTTTTCCCGAAAAAATGATATGTTTATACCTCTAAACTATATGCCACTGTTCTTCTCCCTTCTTGTGACCATTATCCTACTTTTTTATTTTCACATCAGGAAATCTTCAAGTTGTATCAAATCAATGGCAAAAGGGATGTCCTGAGTAAGAAATTCAACAAATATATGAGTCCATTCCTCCCACCTTGAGAAAAAAAGTTCCAGGGTTCCGGGCACCCCATAGTCCCCTGGGAACACTGCCTCCACGTAGATCGTGATGCACATGTATATGGCCGAGTCTGCCAACAACATCAGCATCACGTGCCGAGATAGAAGTCGTCGTCGGGTGATGCTGGGCTCCAGATGTTGCTTCCACTGAGCACCGATCCCTGTACCCTCGTGCATCAGGATTAGCTGAAAAGGAGAATACAAATTGAAATCAACTCACATATTTCTGTTGTCAATGAAACACTTCAACTATGTTCACCTCTCTCTTCTTCCTTTCTCTAACTCTTATTTTGCGGAAAGGATATATTTTTATATTATTACCTAACAATAAAACCAAATTAATTTGTGAATACAATTTGTTAAGTCTGGCGTTTCGTGAATGAGGACTAGCTAACGGAGTAGGCAAGTGTTTAACTAGCGTAGGAACGACACATCTTTTACAGTTAGTCAATAAAAATAAGAGCGACGTAAAGTGTATTAAGGCCGAAAAGGTATGTTAAACCTCAGGCCTCGACTCGCGAGAAATTGAGGACAGGATCACTGAAAATTTTCAGCTAAAACTCTTTGCCATAACTCTATGACCTTTGCAAAAATTATAAATAATAAAAAATTGTTGTGGAAACGGAGTGTTCTCCATTTGTTTCAATTCTTATTGAGACAACGACCTTTTATGCTATCTCAGATATAAAAATGTCGCATTTGAAAATAAAATGACGTTGGCGCAATGAGGAATTGGCGTTAAAGCCCGCTTTTTTGGTACAACGCGTTGGTTGTTCCCTTGTACTTCATTTTGTCAAAACATCCAATAGAATGTAAGTAATAAAGGATGTCTACGTCCTAAATGACGTTTGTAGCGGATGACTAGGTCTCACCTGAAAACCAAAAGCCATTGCTGTGTTTCCTAGCAGACATGACGCAATCTTAGGGGGTCTCGTGGCGGATCTCCGCGTACTTTGGCTGCATGAACGTGTAGGGGATATATGAGAGCGAACCACATCAGCCCAGCTATCGTGGAGGCCGTATTTGCTGCATTGCAGGAACACAAGAACTAGTATTAGCCATAGCCCATAGGTAGTAAATATTTTTCTCTAGAGTAGCGGTTGGCCCACAGATCATGAGAAAAAAATATGGGAAATAATTTGTTGTTGGACATTTACGAAACCATAAAAATA
>JAMZAV010006681.1:0-39256 GCA_024449915.1 Sweltsa coloradensis | reverse complement strand
ATTGATTTTACGTAATTTTGTCTGTGTGTTTGTGTAATTTTTACCTTCATAAGCTCTTATAATTGATTTTGCTTTTTCTTTTGTTTTTTTTCATTTTGATGATTATGATGTTTTTGATTATGATATAAAAAATGTTTTTCAACTATATTTTTCTGCCTAGATTGTCTGGTTGCCGCCCACTGATGGAGCTTGCAACTTGATTTAGGTGTCCTGTATCATTGCTTGATCAGTTTGACATGAATTTTTTAAATAATTAAAATATCTGATATAATTATATAATGAGTCAAGATTTGAACACAAAAATGAAGATTGAACCCAAAGAATAAAGATTTCGCGTTCGGTGGTTTCTTCCGCGAAAGTTTGATTATACTCCCTGTTTTGGGCTGTTCCTGATTTTTGCAAAACCTCATATTCTTTTTAGTGGGTTCGTCTAAAAAAATCAGTTTTTTTTTTTTCTTTTTTCTTTTTTAATGTTTTTTTTTTTTTTTTTCTTTTCTTTTCTTTTTTTTTCTTTTCATTTTTCCCCCTTTTTGAAATTTGATTCATTCATTAAAATGCATATAATATCATTCAATTTGTTACCAAAATTTTTTGTGTTAATGCATTGTTGTTTGTAATGCAAACTATTTCAAATATTTAACGAAAATGTATTATTGTTGTTTTCTGCATCTATTAATTAGATTTATTTATTTTGTCCTCCTTTGTTAAATCAGTTTTTTATAACTGATAGGAATAGCCCGTTAAATAATAAATAAATAATAAATAATAAATATTTTAATACTAGGAAAACGCTCAGTTGGACGCGTTGAAAAGGCGAGCACGTGCTATATAATTTGTTGATGGCCCCAAATTTCAACCGGGAATCTGTAAATTCGTGCAACGGCTATCATGAGCCAAAAAAGCTCTAGCTTCGTGCGACTTTTCGTTGCCATGGTAACGTTACTTTTGTTAAAATGTAATTTCCATCTACTTATAGGATCAAAATTAAATTAACATATTCGTGACCGGACGGACATTCTAAATGATTTGGCCACCTCAGATTTTGTCGCCGTTTAGTTTTGAAAAAAATACTTTCGATAACTTGAATGTAACTTCTTAAATTTTTGAAAGATTTTGGGCCCCAAACTAATGGCATTCAATCGAGAACGAAGCTTTGCGATGGTCCCAAATTTCAACTCGAATCCGAGCCTCCGTTCGAACGTTATGGCGAGACATACAAACAAACAAAACAAAAAAAACAAAAAAAAAACAAAGCTAGTCACTATTTTTTCCGGCAGAGTCAAATGGAAACGCTCGCTTCGCTCGCTTAATAAGTCCTATCGTATAACAAACATTAAAAGCATTTACCATCGGTATATTACTTGTTTAACTTACTTAGTGGAAAATATCTCGCACAATGTTTATACTAGGAAACGCTCAGTTGGACGCGTTGATAAGCGAGCACGTGCTATAGCTAGACCCATCATTGCACATTTTTTTTAATTTTAAAAATTTGCGAAAGTTCGCTGTCTACGGCGCCATGTTCCAAATTATTTATTATTGCCCAAGGTATTTGGGGAAACCCCTTTTGTATAAACCTTTACTTTTGTGATAAAATCCACCGCCATCTAGAGGACCTTGACTCATTTCCTTGGAAAACTATTTAAACTCTTTTGGTAACAAATTAAAACACTGCTCCCCTCGACAGTATTTTGATTACTTCTAGGTGGCAGTGCATTATAAACTTCGCGCGTGTTTTCGTTGCCAGGGCAATGTTTCTTTCGTTATACTGTAATTTATATTCTACACTACTTATCGGATCAAAAAAAAAAATTAACATATTCGTGACCGGACGGACATTCCTTAATGTTGGCCATCTCAGATTTTTGCGGCCGTTTAGTTTTGAAAAAAACTTTTCGATTAACTTTTATGTAACTTTTTTAACTTTTTGGACGATTTTTGCCACAAAACTATGGGATTCAATCGAGAACGAAGTTGGGGGATTGTGAAAATTTCAACTCGAAACCCCAGCCTCCGTTCGAACGTTTTTTCGCGAGACATACAAACAAAAAAAAAAAAAACAAAACAAATAAAAAAAAAAAAACTGACTATTTTTTCCGGCAGAGTCAAATGGAAACGCTCGCTTCGCTCGCTTAATAAATCAATTTTCCCAAAGATTAAAAAACTATGTTTCCATTTGCAAAGGATTGATTCATGGATACGATTACATGTTTTTAAAGAATAACCCCGCTTTAAGGACATTGTTATTGAGCAAAAGTGGTTCTGATCTGTTCTCTAGCTCAGTTGATTACAGCTACGGCACGTTGAGTCGGAAGCTCTGTGTTCACTAGAGCATTATTTTTGATTATCAATTTTTTTTTATAAATAAAGGTTTGAATGGTAAATTGAAGATCCCATACTTGATATTTTAAAGACGTTGGACATTAATTAGCAAGGCTCATATTAAAGAATAGGTATTTTGAACTTAAAAAATAAATAACTTTTTAGTGGGTCATTCAACTATTTGTATTACTTTAATCATTACGTCCTGATTTGGGGAGGTTATAGGTGCGCAACCACCGTTCCGAAATTTTGTGATGTTTCATTTTTGTATATTATTGAGCTCTATAGAGCACTTCCGCTATATAAAAATACTTCCTTACATTGAGATCCGCCGATCATCAATGCTTCACTTTCAATATTTTGAAAGTTTATTGGGTTGCTTGTTGATAGCCTGAGCAACCCACTTTGTGAATAAAGCAGTTTCATCTTTAACCTTTTTTCTCAGAATAATATAATTTGACCTATGTAGCCTTTTTCTCCTATGGGGGAATAAAGAAGATAAACCAAGGAAGCGGAAAGTGGGGAAATGGAGGGGGAGATGAAAAAAAAAAGGGAAAAAAAAAAAGGAAAGAGAAAGAAAAAAAAGAGAAAAAAAAAAGGAAAAAAAGGGAAAAAAGGAAGGGAAGAAAAAAGGCTGGGAAAAAGGGAAAGGACAGAGATGGAGAAAGAAGAAAAAAAAGGGTAAACAGAAAGGACGACCCTTCCTTACCGATGGTTTCCTACAATTTTCAGGTAGTGTTAATGTGTATAACAATACACACTTCTGTGAAAAAAACTTGATGGTTTATTAAGTTTTTGTGTGACATCCAATATTGATAGAAAATAATTTTTCCATTAAAATTTTGACTTTTTCATGTGTTTGTAAAAAAAGGCCTACATTTTTTCAGTATTAGGACTATTTTTATAGGGCTGCATGTAGACGTGTTCCTTAACGCACTTAAGTTGTAGCCCAAATGATCGAATAGTTTTGGTAAAAAAGGTACGTGAAGTTTAAAATTATCAATTTCGCGCATATGGCAAATACCTACCCCTTAGAAGGTTGTCCTCTAAACGGCAATTGTTGACGACCCCAGGGCTGTTAAGGCGACGTCGACGCATAGAGTAACGCCCTGGTATTTCAATGTCCCTGTAAAGTGCAAGTAAATTGAACTGCCAGGTAACTTGTTATCACGATGGCAACCACCAATCAGAAGCTTTGCAAATATTTATAGACGACTAACTGGCAGATAAATTTTAACTATATACATTGATATTCTGGATCTTAGACAAATACGTTGTGAAATAACCCGTTTTGTATTAAATTAAACATTAGAATTTCATAAATAACTGATGTTTTAGACACAGTAGTGTGACGTCATTCCTCATGGGCCTCCCATGCAAAAACTCATAGCAACGCCCGGTTTAGACTCCAATCCAACACCTGTTTCGCTCCAATAAAAATACAATGCATGGTATTTCGGGATGAAGTCTGTTCGAAGGGTAGCAATCCTTTTTGGTCATGCGCTGTATTTTTTCTCGATAAGTTCAGAAACCCAAATTAAACGAGGGACACGCATTTGCCATTCCATGAATGATTTGAATGCTTCAATTCCATTTATATGTTGGCCTAGTTTGTAGAATAATGTTTGCTTACTTTAGAATATGTTTGCCGCTTTGATTACTTTAACGATAAGACTTCTAGTATTTTTTATAATCAAATTATATTTCTTCTAATACAATGTTATACAAGGACTCACCATTTGTGTGTTATTTTATGCAAGCAGCAAGCTAAGTGTCTCTGAAGTATTGCTGAATTTAGGTACGTACTGACGACATGCGCCAAAGTATTTTGTTGTGGAGTTCGATTTTCTTCGTGCAAAGGGCAACGCGTTTTTTGCCTTACGTCACAGCCTAATAGTGGTTCTATATAGACAAACATTCCAAGGGAGAGTTCTTCCTGAGGTTGAACCCGGGACCTCTGTCTGGTCCAGGAGATGCTCTTTACCCAAACTGTGAATGTGAAGATTACTTCTATTACCTATTATAACATTAAGTCAACTATATAATAATCGTATATAATAATATCTTCGAAAAATACAAAGAAGATATTTAGCATTTACCCTTTGTACATTTTGTTATTATACCTACTATTGTTATCAACGAGTGCGGTTTCGAGCTATCTATTTTGGAGCACATCCACTTTCATTTATGTCATCTAGGGCGACGGTCGTTCGCCCGCAGCCAAGCGCACGCGAATGCTAGAAGGCGATGACTAACTCGACCCTGTATACAGCTACCCGAGTTGGGGGTTTTTCAGCTATATGCACACGCCGTCCCAAAAGATTTAAACTCGGTATATGACCTGATATGTGGTCCATGACATACCCAAAAAAAATCAGCCCGATCCGATAGCCCGTTCTGTGTTAAAAAAAGTGCGTAAAAATCGACAAAAATCTTTCGGCTGGCTGGTGGGGGGGGGGGGGGGGGGGATTCTGCCAGAGAGGAATATGAGCCTACAGAGAAAACGGTACATCTTAGAACTATGAAACTTAGACCACATTTAGATGAATTTCATACTCACATACTTCCGCCAAGAGACAAGCAATATTCCACCCCCAACACCCCCGAAATCATCCCCTAAAATTAAAATAATTCGTAGCTCTAACTAAAAATGGAATTTTTAATCAAATTAGTTATCAAAATTATGTTTTAATGTGTTTTACCCAATCGGCCATATTCTCATTATATAAACCACATTTTGTCAACCCCATCCCTAATAGTTTATATTATTTTTACCGTGATTTTTAGCATTCACCACGAAGGCACCTTATGAGTTATCATCATGAAATTTGACATGATGGTACATAATAATATGAAAAATAATCCACCGAGAGGCAAGCGATATTCCACCCCCAACGCCTCCTAAAATTGAAATAATTCATAGCTCTAATCTAAAATTGATGTTTTATTCAAATTAGTTATTAAAATTATGTTTTAATGTGTTTTAACCCAATCGGCCTATTCTCATTTCCTAACCACATTTTTTCAACCCCCATCCCTTATAGTTTATATAATTTTTACCTTGATTTCCAGCATTCATCATGAAGGCACAAAATGAGTTATCAGCATGAAATTTGGCATAATGGTACATACTAATATGAAAAAAAAATTCGCCAAAAAGAAAGCGATATTCCACCCCCAACACCCCCTAAATCATCCCCTAAAATTGGAAAAATTCATAGCTCTAACCCAAAACTGAATTTTTATTCAAATTAGTAAATTATGTTTTAATGTGTTTTAACCCAATCGGCCTATTCTCATTTCCTAAACCACATTTTTTCAACCCCCATCCCTAATAGTTTATGTAATTTTTACCTTGATTTCCAGCATTCACCATGAAGTCACGGTGCGAATAAGTCATCAGCATGAAATTTGGCATGATGGTACATAATTATATGAAACATAATAATCCGTCAGGAGGCAAGCGATATTTCACCCCCACTGTTCCCTACCACCCTTAACTTTGTGAAAAACTTTAGGTCGTATTTAATACAATTTTAATATTTCAATTGCTGATTAAACTTATGCGTCAAATTGTTATATTCCGGTCAACAAATCATTCACACAAACACCCAAGACGACTTTAACCATAGGACATTTAATAAAAACATTGTATATTGCCAACTACAGATTGTAAACAAAACAAAAGATGGTAACTTTTGTTTCTAGACAATCTGTTTTAAAAGGCACTATATCCACTTTTACACGTATTTCACGTATTTTACGCCTTGATATGAAACAAACACACAAAAAGATGTGATATCCCCAAGAAAACAAAAATTTGTTTAAAATAAAGGCAGCCAAGCTCTCCTTCTAAAGTCTTCGGCTGTGAATGCTGTGAGATATAGAAATTGAGCCAAGCATTTCATTCTTTCTCCCTATTTCGCATTGAAAAGAAGTAAGATCATTTCGCCTGTTGACGAGCGCCAAGCCAACCATTTTCGTGGTAAAAAAGTAAAAATTTTAAACTCAAAATCATAAAAAAATAATTTGGCTATTGATTTTGGTACGAGGACTCTAAAAAGTAAATGGCCAAGTAATTTTTTTATGATTTTGAGTTTAAAATTTTACTTTTTTTACCACGAAAATGGTTGGCTTGGCGCTCGTCAACAGGCGAAACGATTTTACTTCTTTTCAATGCGAAACTAGGGAGAAAGAATGAAATGCTTGGCTCAACTTCTAGATCTCACAGCATTGACAGCCGAAGACTTTAGAAGGAGAGCTTGGCTGCCGTTTTTTTTTTTACAAATTTTTGTATTTTGGGGGGTTTAATCTACTTTTAAAACAATGGCGACTTTGGGCTTCCACGCATTCACCAATTTATAAGCTTTGTTTAAAAAACAAGCCAAACATGAATGACTATGATATTATTCACTGCGATACGGGCTTCGTTGGAGTAAAGGTATTAATCGCTCAAATTTGATTGCCTTCTCAATTTGTAGACAACACAATTCCTTCCGAGCCCAAAAGACGAATACTATATTCTACTGATATCAGCAATCAGAACACCTCACACCTTGCTACCTCGTCATCTCCGCCGAAAGCGACCGCCGATGCTCGAAAGAGGTCTCTTCATTATTATTATAGTAATTATTATCATTTACAACGTGTACGTTTCCGTGAAATCTTTTGAGAGTAAAGGAACGTCCACTTTCGTAAACTATATCACACACATAACAAAAACTTGTAGAAATACAGCCAAACCTTACACACTCAAAAGAAATGAGATCTAAAAAAAGGGCCAAGCTCATCTACCCTTCTACATTTGCGCATTCTTAATTCATAAACGTACAGTGTCCCATAACAGCATCCTCGAAAAGCTTGGCAAAATAGAATTTGCGATTATTAATTTAAATGTAATAGTTCATCCAAGTTCTTTTTTCTAATTAATTTAAACGTAATAACATGCAAATTTTATTTTGCCAAGCTTTTCGAGGATGGTGTTATGGGACACTTTACGTTTATGAATTAAGAATGCGCAAATGTGGAAGGGTAGATGAGCTTGGCCCTTTTTTAGATCTCATGTCTTTTGAGTGTGTAAGTTTGGCTGTATTTCTACAAGTTTTTGTTATGTGTGTGAACGCCGAATCGATCGTGTGTAGTGTACTTATGACGTTAGTCGTAACCCAAAAATATAGACCACATATCCTGGATTAACGCCGAAACAGATTCGGCGTTAATCCACTGGAATAAAGCCGAAAAATATTCGTCTTTATTCAGATTTTCCCTATAGGAGAGGATGTATAGTCCATACGAAAACATATATTTTGCCGTTCGAGGCGGTTTTATAAGGCACATTAATAATTAACTAGTCAAATGTAAGTGATGATTCGGCGTTATTCCGGTGGAATAGCGTCGAAAACGATTCGGCGTTATTCCGGTGGAATAGCGTCGAAACGGATTCGGCGTTATTCCACCTGAATAACACCGAATCTTTAATTATTTTCTTTTATTTTATTGGATGTATTTCATACAAACTTGGTTAAAACCGGAGCTAACATTATTTATTATTATTATTATTATTATTATTATTATTATTATTATTATTATTATTATTATTATTATTATTATTATTATTAATATAAGATTTTTAAGCATAAGCCCGCTTTAAGGACATAGTTATTGATTCATAGCAGTTGTCGAAAAAGTTTGCCCCGACTGGGGTTCGAACCCAGAACCTCCGGCTTAACGTGCCATAGCTCTACCAATTGAGCTACCGGGACCACAGAACAAACCTTTACTAAACTGCTAATTGTTGTGATTGTTGACCTCCATGACATAAATCGAACAGAAGACTGCAATGTAGCTGCAATGTGTGTCCGGTTAGCTCAATTGGTAGAGCTATGGCACGTTAAGCCGGAGGTTCTGGGTTCGAACCCCAGTCGGGGCAAACTTTTACGACAACTGCTATGAATCAATAATTATTATTATTATTATTACTATTACTATTATTATTATTATTATTATTATTATTATTATTATTATTATTATTATTATTATTATTATTATGAAATTTATTATTATTATTTGTTAGTTTGTAGGTATTTTCATTTATTTATATAATTGAGCGAGCGTATCGAGCGTCTCCACTTGACTCTTATGGCTCGAATGTCTGTTTTTTGGTTTTTTTTTCATTTTTTTTTCATTTTCTGTTACTGCTTCGGTACAGGTCGCACCGTTCCTCTGTTCCGCCTGAAATTTTGCACACATGTACATTCTACCTAGGCGGGTTGCTGTATAGTTTTTGAACAAAATCCAATCGTTGGTTATAAAAAATAAAATAAAAAATAAATGTACCGATCGTTATGAAATTTTGCAGGGTCAATAAGTACAACATTCTCTCCTATTTACAAATTTCAGCTAAATCGGTCAAGACCTTAGTAGTGTAGATAGAAATTACATTTTAACAACAGTAACGTTACCATGGCAACGAAAAGTCGCACGAGAATTTGGTCACTATGCACTGCCACCTAGAAGTAATCAAAATACTATCGAGTAAGCAGTGTATTATTTGTTATTACCAAAGAGTTAAAATAGTTTTCCCAAAGAAATGATGTCAAGATCCTCTAGATGGCGGTGGATTTTATCCATTCTCTCCTATTTTACAAATTTTCGGTTAAATCGGTCAAGACCTTAAAGACTTATTGGTATGTAACATTATAGGAATGTCGTACTCGGGTCGTGTTGCACGTACCGATGCTCGCTCAACAACGCGACGGGACTTTAGCGTTTTCCTAGTAATACATTACAAATACAAAAATTTGTAAAAAAAAAAAAAAAACGGCAGCCAAGCTATCCTTCAAAAGTCTTCGGCTGTGAATGCTGTGAGATATATAAGTTGAGCCAAGCTTTTTATTCTTTCTCCCTAGTTTCGCTTTGAAAATAAGTAAGATCATTTCGCCTGTTGACGAGCGCCAAGCCAACGATTTTTGTGGTAAAAAAGTAAAATTTTTAAACTCGAAATCAAAAAAAAGATGCGAACCAAATTCAATGGCCAAGCCATTTTTTTCACCATTCCATTTCACTACACTGGAGAAAAAAATCCGGAGTTTTTTTTTCTTTTTTTTTGTATTTTTGTCTGTCTGTTAGCACGATTCCGGCTAAACCGATAATCCGATTGCAATGAAATTTTATGGAGACCTTCGAAATCTCTGAACGAAGAACTGCCACGTTTTGAGCGCAATCGGAAAATCATTTCCCATTATAATCGCAATTTTACGATTTTTTTCGATTTTTTGAAAATTTTCTCGACTTATAACACCTACATGCTTTGTCCGATTTTAATGCTTTTTTCACAGAACCTTAATTTTATGAATTTAGGTACTCATGTGAAATTTGAGCGCGATCGAAAAATTATTTCTAAAGAAAATCGAAAGTTTACGGGTTTTATCTTTGTTCAAACAATTCTTTGAATTATAACACCTACATGCTTTCTCCGATTGTAATGATTTTTTCACAGAACCTTAATTTTATTAATTAATATATTCGTGTGAAATTTAAGCACAATTGAATAATTATTTCTTATGAAAATCACAATTTACGATTTTTATTTTTTAAACGGCGATTAATTAAAAAAATTAAAATAAGAGTTTATTTTTATTTAATTTAAATTAATTTTGAAAAAAATCTTCAGTTAAGTAATTATTTTTTTACAGAACAAACAGAAAATCCACATAACACTTGGCAACTCAATGTACCAATTACGCTTATCCAACAAGGCGGCGGGACTTAAGCGTTTTCCTAGTAATAATAATAATAATAATAATAATAATAATAATAATAATAATAATAATAATAATAATAATAATAATAATAAATAATAATATATATTTGTAAGATTTAATTTTATTTCTTGTTTTCTGAGGATAGCCCACACAGTTGGGCTGAAACGTCAAACGCAATAAAAGCAGAATCGACGCAGCGAAATGTCCCGACCAGTTAATTGTGATAATTATTTACCGGGCCGCGAAAGCCTTAAATTTGAAATAATAATAATAATAATAATAATAAAATAATTATAACAATAATAATATTAATAATACTAATAATAATAATAATAATAATAATAATAATAATAATTGGAAGTACATATTTAAATACATGATTAGTTCAGTATGGAAACGAGTCCCACAAGCCACACAAGCGGCTTAGCTGTGGGGATAAAAAACATGACAATTAATAAAAATAACCCAGACTCCAGACTTTATAATATTGATATAAGTACAAGGGAAAAACAACAACAATACCTCAAACCCAAAAAACATACAGAAAACTTGAACAAATAATAATACACTGCAAATGAAACTTAAAAATACTACGCATCCCACTTACAGCAATGTCTGTTTCATATAACAAAAACACTTTTAACTCATTCTTTACCCTACTTATTTGATCTATACTTCGTAAATTTTTGGGAATTTTATTAAAAGTAAAAGGTACACTGTATTGCAAAGCTCTTTTCCATACTTATTGTTGTAAGTTGGTATTTTCAAATACTCTGCCCCCCTGGCGCGAGTATTTGCATTATGACTAACAATAGTTTTAAACGAATTATCATAATAAAATTTAACTAATAATTTGTAAGTGAACAGCACATTTACAGGTAAAACATTACAATATCTATATAAATCATAAGTTGTGATACATGAACCATTTTTCTTATAAGGGTATATTAAACAAACCATTCTATTTGCAGTGAATAATATATTTTAAATTTGAAAATGATGCATTGCCCCATGCAAGCAGGGCATATGATATGACTGACTCAGCAAGTGCTATGTATACGGTTCGGAGTAGAGTATAAGGAAAGTACATACTTTAGTTTATAAATCTGATGAACACATGATCTAAGCCGCCTACTCACTACTTCTATATGAACATCCCAACTAAATTTTGGTCTATCACCACCCCCAAATATTCATGACTGTAAACAGATTCTATTTTATTAACACAATTACAGTTTATGATAATACCATTCATATGATGAACAGAATCATGCAAACAATCAAAGGAATGAGTTATAATATTTATATTAGCATTATGGTCGGCATTGTGAGGTGAAGAAATATGCACAATCTTTGTTTTAGCTGAGTTAATGATAAGGCCTTCATCGTGTGTCCATCTTAACATTTTAATAAAATCTTCCTGTAAAAATATTTCAGCAACTTTTATGTTTTTGTGAATTGCTACCAATGCTGAGTCATTTAGCAAAGAAAAAAGAAAAAAAAATTGACTTATGTAATGTACCATACAGTTAACATATATTAAATACAGAACCGGCCCTAAAATAGATCCCTGCGGTACACCTGTTGAGCAAACTCTGGCTTCTCTGTCACACTCTCCTACTCGCACAATAATTTTTCTATTTGAAAAATAATTTTTAAACCATGCCAAAAGAGGGCCTCTAACGCCAATTCGTTTCTAAAGCAACCAACATTTTTTTGTGATTCAGCGTATCGAAAGCTTTAGTGAAGTCAATAAACATACATAAAATGTGATGTTAAATAATAATATAATAAAAAATAATAATAATAATAATAATAATAATAATAATAATAATAATAATAATAATAATAATAATAATAATAATAATAATAATAATAAATAATAATAATAATAATATCAATTCAATTCAATTCCATTTATTTGATTAAACACTCACAATACATTTAACAATATCAAACAAGCAAGTTGCCTTCATGAGCAGATGCTCGTGTGAAGGACTGCTTCACATAATAACATTTTAATTGTGCCAGCGCCGCCACGGTAAATAATAATAATAATAATAATAATAATAATAATAATAATAAAACTAAAAAAAAGAAAGAAAAACTAAGAATGATACTTCGAGATTCCGAGACAGCTTCCATCCTGACATGGTTTTCGTGGTTTCCCATAGTCCGAAGAGCAAATGCTAGGATGGCGACGAGAAATCGGCCACGACCGTACACAGCAGAAAGAAAACATCATCTACAAACTATATTATAAATGACTTATTTTAGTTAGAGTTAAGACAAAGTAATAATGTAGGTATGTAATTGGATGAGCGTAGCGAGCGTAGCGAGCGAAGCGAAGATTCCATTTCACTACACTGGAGAAAAAAATCCGGAATGTTTTTTTTTTCTTCTTTTTTTTCTGTATTTTTGTGTGTCTGTTAACACGATTCCGGCTAAACCGATACTCCGATTGCGATGAAATTTATGGAGGCCTTCGAAATCTCTGAACTTAGAAACTGCCACGTTTTGAGCGCAATTAAAGAATTATTTCTCATGAAAATCGCAATTTAGGATTTTTTTCGATTAAAAAAAAAATTGACTTGTAACACCTACATGCTTTAACCTTTATCCGATTGTAATGTTTTTTCACAGAACCTTAATTATATGAATTAAGATATTCGTGTGAAATTTGAGCGCAATCGAAAAATAATTTTTCATGAAAATCACATTTTTACGATTTTTTTTATTTTAAACATTCTTTGACTTATAACACCTACATGCTTTATCCGATGGTAATGACTTTTTCACAGAACCATACTTTTATAATTAATATTACCTTCGTGAGAAATTTGAGCGCAATCAAAAAATAAATTTTTTATGAAAATCGCAGTTTTAGTTTTTTATTCTATTTTTCATTTTACATTTCTTCGACTTATAACACCTACATGCTTTATCCGATTGTAACGATTTTTATACAAAACCTTAATTTTATAAATAAATATATTGGTGTGAAATTTGAGTGCAATCGAAAAATAATTTCTCATGAAAATCGCAATTTTACGCTTTTTTTCGTTTTTAAAAAAAAATTTAAACTCATCCAATCCTCATCCTCATCCTCATCCGCCTGAAAAAGCGTTTGCGAAGCTTCCTAGTTACCTAAACAGGATACTGAACTATTCCAAGTGGTCTGTTAATACTAGTCCAAAGAAATGTAGTGTAGATTTTTGTACTTGCTCTGTTAAGAGTATATTGGTTATCGCATTGAGTGTAGAACATGGTTATCGTGAGTAATTAAAACGTACATGGACATAAAAAAGTACATAATCAGTCGACCTCCTCAAGGTAATTTCTTTTTGTACCGCTTTAAAAAATAAAAAATAATGCACTTTACTAGTTCCAGTATACCATTGAAACCGTGAATAGCATCGAAACCCCTTGTTAAATGCTTGCCCGCTGGTGAGGTAAATCTAAAGGGTTGCCTACCTGGCTGAGCTCAGGGGTTCATTCACAATAATATATTGAATAAGGGCGCGGGAAAGTGTTGTGTCATTGTATTATTTTCTTGATGCAAATCCCCTATCAAGAATATTCAATCCTCTTTTCCGCGTCCTAAGTCAATTATGTTAATCTAGCAAAATATTATAAATTCACCCGAAAAAAGGCCTCCTCAATCCTTGAACACCGGAGAGCGCGCGTTTGTCTGATATCGACTTTTTGACCTCGTGGTGAAAAAATCCCTTGCATTTACTGCGGCACTCCAACAATATACCACTTTAATTTATTAATAATTCATTAATTATAATTCAGCTGTTATAGAAACTAAAATAAATAAATGAATTACACAAATGCACACAAAAGAATGTTTAAACTGCAGTAAAACCTCGCCGTACCTGTCTCCATTACAAGGTGTTGATTGTGAAAAACCGTAGGAAAATATTGAAAAGAAAAAATTTATAAGACACCATTAAAAAGGGAAAAATTGGGAAAAAATTAACTAACGATCCCCAACCCTTTTTCCCTTTTTTAAAAAAAAAATTTTGGGTTTTACCTTTTTTTTTTCCCAAAAATTTTTTAAAATTTTTAAAAAAATTTTTTTTAAAAAAAATTTTTTTTAAAAAAATTTTTTTCCCCCCCCCCCAAAAAAAATTTTTGGAAAAAAAAATTTAAAAAAGAATTTTTTTGGGCCCCAAAAAAAAAATTTTTTTGAAGGGTTTTTTTTTTTTTAAAAAAATTTTTTTTTTTAAAAAAAATTTTTTTTAAAAACCCCCCAAAAAAAAAATTTTTGGGGAAACCCCCCAAAGGGTTTTTTTTAAAAAAAAAAAAAAATTTTTTTTCCAAAAATTTTTTTCCTTTAAAAAGGGGGCCCCCCCAAAAAATTTTCCCCTTTTTTCCCCTTTTTAAAAATTTTTTTTTTTAAATTTTTTAAAAAAACCCCCCCCCGGGGTTTTTTTTTTTTTTGAGGGGGGAAAAAAAAAAAAACCCCCCTTTCCCTTTTTTGGGTTTTTTTAAAAAAAAATTTTTTTTTTTTAAAAAACGGTTTTTTTTTTTTAAAAAAAAAATTTTTTTTTTAAAAAAAAAAAAAAAAAAACCCCAAAAAACCCCCTTTAAACCCCCCCTTTTTTTTTTTAAAAAATTTTTTAAAAAAAAAAAAAAAAAAAAAAAAAATTTTTAAAAAAAAAATTTTTTAAAAAAGTTTTTTCCCCCCCCCCTTTCCCAAAAAAAAAATTTTTTTTTTGGGGTAAAAATTAAAAAAAAAAATTTAAAAAACAAAAAAAAAAAACCCAAAAAACCCCCCAAAAAAAGGTTTTTTTTTCCCAATTTTTTCCCCAAAAATTTTTTCCCCCGGGGGGCCCCCCCCCAAAAAACCAAAATTTTTTTAAAAAAATTTTTTTTTCCGGCCCCCAAAAAGTTTTTTAAATTTTTTTTTAAAAAAAAACCCCCCCCGGGGGGCCCCCCGGGGGTTTAAAACCCTTTTAAAAAAAAAAAAAAAAAAAAAATTTTTTTAATTTTTAAAAAAAACCCCCAAAAAAAAGGGGGGGGGCCCCTTTTTGGGGGTTTTTGGGAAAAAAAAATTTTTGGTTTTTAAAAAATTTTTTTGGGGGGGGGGCAAAAGGGGGGGCCCAAAAAAAAGGCCCCCCGGGGGGGTTTTTTTTTTTTTGTTTTCCCCTTTTTGGGGGGTTTTTTTTTTTTTGGGGGTTAAAAAAAAAATTTTAAAAAAAAATTTTTTTAAAAATTTTTTTTTTCCTTTTAAAAAAAAAAATTTTTTTTAAAAAAAATTTAATAAAAAAAAAATTTTTAAAAAAAAAATTTCAAAAAAATTTTTTTTAAAAAAAAAAAAAAAAAAAAAAAAGAAAAAAAAAAAAAAAAAAAAAAAGAAAAAAAAAAAAAAAAAAAAAATTTTTTAATTTTTTAAAGTTTTTGGGGGAAAAAAAAAAACCCCCCCCCCTTCCCCCCCAAAAAATTTTTAAAAAAAAAAAAAATTTTTTTTTTTTGGGGGGAAAACCAAAAAAACTTTTTTTTTTTTTTTTTTTTTTTCCCCCCCCCCAACCCTTTTTGGGGGGGGTTTTTTTTTTAAATTTTTTGGGGGGGGAATTTTTTTTTTTAAAAAAAAAATTTTTTTTTTTTAAATTTTTAAAATTTTTCCCAAAATCCCTTTTTTTTTTTAAAAAATTTTTTTTTCAAAAAAAAATTTTTTTTTAAAAATTTTGGGGAAATTTTGGCATAATCGAAAAAAATTTCTCATGAAATCGAATTTTTTTCGTTTTTTTTTTCTTTTGAAAAAAAAATTCTTTGACTTATCACCTACCCTGCTTTTAAATATTTTAATGATTTTTTTTACAAAAAAAAAACCTTTAAAAATTTTGAGTTAATATCCTTGTGTTTTAAATTTTTACGCAATCGATTAAAT
The DNA here is from genome assembly GCA_024449915.1 of Sweltsa coloradensis. Taxonomy (NCBI): domain Eukaryota; kingdom Metazoa; phylum Arthropoda; class Insecta; order Plecoptera; family Chloroperlidae; genus Sweltsa; species Sweltsa coloradensis. The sequence continues at coordinate 23,272 of JAMZAV010006681.1, read as the reverse complement.
TTTTTTTTATTTAAAAAATGCAATTTTAAAAATTTTTTAATTTTTTTTTAAAAAAAAAGATTTTAAATAAAATTAATTTTTTATTTTTTTTGATTAAAAAAAAATCTTCAACTTAGTAATGATTTTTTCACGAACAACAGAAAATCCCGCGAAACACCCCCCCCTGGTACTCAATTTTCCCCCAATTACGGCCCCCTTTCCCAAAAAAGCTTTTTTCCAGTTTAAAAGGAAATATAGCAATTCCCGGGTTTTGAACAGTGCAAACACCCGGGGAATCAACGCCCGAAACAACAAGGTCGGGTTCAGAAAAACTCTGAATTTACTATGTGCTTCCCTTGCTAGGAAAGGCTCCAAAGTCACCGTTTCAAATCCCAAGAACTGATGGGACTTAAGTCCAAATCAGAAGTTAAAAAAATTGACTTTGCGGGGGAAACGAACCCTGGCCTTCCCGCTTGGAACAGATACCCCAAAAAACAATAAAAACGAGCCACCTTCAAAACCCAGCTTCACCCCAGCTTCCAAAAACCGGGGTTAAAACCCTTAGGTTTAAAAATTCCCTACTTTTAGCCCCAAAGGGGATATGAGGAGGGAAAATGGAAAGTCCCCCCAACCCGCCCCGGGAAATTTTTGGGTAAAGGAAAGGGGGGGGGGGTTTTTTCCCCGTCGCGGTTTTGTAACATCTTTGTCGCGTTTTGATGTTTTTGGGTTTTTCCATCCCTCGTCGGGGAGGTCTCCCAAAAAAGGGGGAAGGGGGGGAGGGCCCCGCCGACGCGCCTTAAATTAAAAAAAAATTTAACTCAAAAACCCATCATTTTTACTTTTATTGAAAAGAACTCAAATGCAAAAGTTTAAATGGGTACCAAAACATGGCTCGCTTTATCCGGTTTTTAAAAAACGCCTTTTTTGGTTTTTTTAGCCCCCAAAAAGCAAAAGCCCCCCGGGCGGATAAACCCCGGAGGGGGAGACCCAGTTTAAACCCCGGTAAGCATCGGGTTTTTTAATTTCTGTATTTTTATTAAAAAAATAATGATTTTTAAAAAGCATACAATAGGCCCCATATGAAAACAAAAGCAGGGCGGGAAAAACAGTTAAATTGCAAAAGGGTTTTTTTCAAACTCCCCGCGGAAAAATTTTGGGGAAAAAATTTAAACATAAAGATTCGAAACTTTTAAATGAGTGTTTAAAAGCATTGTTACTCATTGGCTAATTTCAAATCTCCAATATAGGATTCAAATAACCAAAAAAAATCACCCAACGATGTTGTGATTATTTAAATTTTGGGGGGTTGATCTATAAAGAATCAAGTGATCGTTTTTACCTTTGGGCACTGCATGCAATTTTACTGCCATGGCATTCAAAAACATGAAAACGAATAAAAATTTTGTTTAAATTCAAATTATTTTTCTTGTACAGTTTTTACGTTTTTAATCCCTAAAAGGGTTTTGCTGAAATTAAAAACCCCACCCTGAGGACCCAATCCCGGTTTTCTGTTTTAAAAAATTTTTCGCAATTTGGTCAGCGGTTCGGCCGTCCTGGAAACGAAATCACTTTACCACTCTCTCACCCCCACTCACCACTCACTCACGACAAAAGATTCGGAAAAAAAAAAAAAGTTTCATTTAAATTGAAAAAATTAAAGACCCCAGTCGCTGCGCTCCCTTTTCCCATAAAAACATTGGAAATATTACAAAAACAGTAAAAACGTAACTTTTTTTTTTAGACGGCCTATTATTTTCTCAAAGAAATATGTTTTTTTTTCGCACTCTTACGCTGTAGGTTTCCAAAACTTGGCCCAGTGTGTTCCAAAAACATTAATCGGGTTTTTCCGAAAGCTATTTTTTATGAGAAATTATCTATTTAAAAAAAATGGATTTTACGCTTTTACTTTTACAGGAAACCGGGGGCAAAAACAAAACGTTTAAAAACGAGTTGAGTTTTTTACGGGTAACTTACTATCGTCAGACATACGCTTTAAAAACTCAAAATAATGGGGAAATAAAATACCTTTTTATATTATTACAGATAGCCCAATAAATTTTTGGGTTTTTTCTGCCCAAAAAAAAGTCAACTTTAAAAAAAAATCCCTGGGGGACGGTATCCTTTCATAATATTAGGGCCCATGAAAAACAGTTTTAAATAATCTAATAAGGGTTTGTAAAGGATTAGTCCCAAAAATAAAAAATGGGCAAAGCTGTAGGAATTGTTTGGGGAATTTTAGTTACTAGGGAAACTTCGAAACGCTTTTTTCAGGCGCTTCTTGGGGCGAGCTAAATTTTTTTTAAAAATGAAAAAAAACGAAAATTGCGATTTTTATAAGAAATAATTTTTTCGGTTACCCCCAAAAAATTTCCCCACGAAATATTAAATTCCCTAAAAATTAAGGTTCTTTTGGAAAAAAAAATTTTTACAATCGGGAAAAAAGCATGTTTTGGGGGTTTTTTGAAGGGAAATTTTTAAAAAAAAAAAAAAAAAATCAAAAAATTTCAATTATTATGAGAAATGTTTTTTTTTTATTGCGCTTAAAGTTCACACGAATTGTTCAAAATTTTGGGCTTTACGTTTTTCTATAAACTATGAAAAAGACGGGACTTTTGCGTTTTCTACGCTAAATTCCCTCGCGTTTTAGAAACGAGCAACAGGAAAAACGCAAGTCCCGTCGCCCTTGGTTTGGGGAGCACCCCGGGATGCGTGCAACAACGAAACCCCACCCCAAGGGACGATATTCCCATAATGTTACAAAACCCAAAAAGTCTTTTTTAAGGGCTTTAAACCCATTTAAACTTTAAAATTTTTTAAAAATAGGAGAGGGAAAGGTTTTTCTCATTTTTACCTTGCCCAAAATTTTATAAAAGATTTGGAAAATTTTTATTTATTTATTTTTTTATTTTTTATTATTTTTTATTTTTTTTAACCAACCCATTGGATTTTGTTCAAAAAAAAAAAACAGCAAACCCCCCTAAAGGTGGTATGTACATGTGTGAACAATTTCAGGTCGATCAGAGAAAGGGTGCGGCCTGTATCGAAGCAGTAACAGAAAACAAAGAAAAAAAAACACATTCGAGCCATAAGAGTCAAGAGGAGACGCTCGCTCAATAACTATCGACAGAATTGCACTGAAAGTACGCAGAACTATTTTGCCTTCAATCCACTGGAATAACGCCGAATCTTTTTCGACGCTATTCCACTGGAATAAAGCCGAATCTTTTTCGTCGTTATTCCACTGGAATAACGCCGAATCTTTTTCGACGCTATTCCACCGGAATAACGTCGAATCTTTTTCGACGCTATTCCACCGGAATAACGCCGAATCATTACGTATCATTACTTACATTTGACTAGTTAATTATTAAATTAAATAGTATTAGTTTTCGGTATGGACTATACATCCTGTCTTATAGGGAAAATCTGAATAAAGACGAATATTTTTCGGCTTTATTCCAGTGGATTAACGCCGAATCTGTTTCGGCGTTAATCCAGGATATGTGGTCTATATTTTTGGGTTACGACTAACGTCGTACGTACACTACACACGATCGATTCGGCGTTATTCCATTCGGCGCTATTCAGCGCCCCCATCCGGGGTTTAGGTGGTATAACCATGGTATAACGACGGTATAAGGACTGGTTAAGTCTAGGCAACTCACATCCAATTAAAACTTTCCCATACTACAACAAGCGCACAACTAATGTTATTTTACACCTTTCACTGCATCCACAGCCATGTAAATCAACAGATTATCAAAAGAACATTGAAAATTTGCACAGTTTTTTGTTTTCGTTTTTATATAGTGACATGAGTTTTGCGTGAGATAATTGAAAGAAAAGAATATGTGTATTATTTCCGTACATTTTTGTTTAGCCTAGGTGGACAATCATACTTTTGTTTATCTGCATGAGGCTTTTAGTAATCAAAACTAGTTATTAATGCGGGAAGTGTGTCAGAACAAGGTTGTGCTGGCCTACGGTTGGCTAGGCTTGTCAAACATGTAATGTAAGTATTAATTTTATCTAGTCCTTTAGCCTAATGGAACTTTAGACCTACACTGTTGACGTTGTATTATAAATAATTTTCTACATCTAGGCCTAGGCCAGGGACGGTTTCTGGTTTGTTTTATGAGAGTATAATGACAACTTTTCTCGTTTCACACATAGAAGCAAAATTATAATGTCCACCATTTGTTTACGTATCGCACTTTTCCCGCCTAACTCTGCTTATACCGTCAACAAGTGTCAAGTAACTATGGTTACTTGTTGATTGTATGCCTAGTGTATAAGGCTTATTTTAAAACCTTTATTTGGAAACCTTCCAGCAAACTTTTCCAATTTTTCTTTCAAGAGAGGCGATATTACTATAACCTTAATGTCCATGTAAAATATGAACATTGTAGCCCCACCCGTCTGGTCAGAATCGCGGGCCGATTGAAACTGACGAATTGGATAGTAGTAGTAGTAGCCAGTAGTAACTAACATCCTTACAGTGATTTTGAGCATGTTTCAAGCCATTTTTTCACCAAGAAGGAATGGTCGTACCCCAATAAAATTTGGCATGTGTAGTCAGGTACCAAAATCCTCTCAACTTTGATAGTTTTCAAGTCCACATCACGTTACATGACGGCTGGGTAACACTTTGAAATCACCCTGCTTGCTGTATAAGGTGCTTGAGTGTGTAGCGCGCCACGGCTTGGCTGCGGCGCCCTAACGGGCACCTATTTCATTACCGTTTCTAACAATGACGGCTCTAAGCTTCCACGCGCGTGTACGTCGCATCAGACTACAAAAGTTGAATGTAATATTTAGTGCGCTATGGCTTCACTGGAGTATAATATTAAAAGCGGCTTTGCCTTTAAAATAATTGTTCCTCCAATGCAATTTAGTGGTTAATAATGGACAGTGAAATATGGCAATTTTGAGGAAAATCAACAACGGGAAAACCAAAATTCAGGGGGAATATACTAACCAATTATTTTACTATCATTTATTTGTTTGTGGCGAAAGCTTTTTTACACGATAGAAGAGTGTTTATATGGAATAAACTTTTGAACTTAACTACCCGCAATTATTGTTCTAATCTGGGTGCATAAAATAGGAAAGCAGCGGGTTCTCTGTCTTTCTATTCTCATTGGAACACTTTGTCCTTGAGATCTAATGTAAATACCGACCTCTAAAATATAATATTTCTGTTTGCTGGGGGTGGCTGATAATGGAAACGCGGATTCGCGGATTTTTTCCAGGCTGTTTAAATGGAAATGTGGGGGGGGGGGTATTTTGGGGAAGAACCGATCATCCGCCAGGTAGTATCAGTATGATTGGGGGGGGGGGGGGCAAAAATGAGTTTATTGTAGAAACGGTTTTTATTTACTCCCGTCTCTTCTTGGCAGGCGGTGGAAGACCTTCGAACATCGGCGGTCGCTTTCGGCGGAGATGACGAGGTAGCAAGGTGTGAGGTGTTCTGATTGCTGATATCGGTAGAATATAAATTTGTCTTTTGGGCTCGGAAGGAACTGAGTCTGCGCCTGGATGGTCGGATTTATTCTGTCTGTTAGGTCATTGTAGAATGTTCGGGAGACATAACAGAGGCTCGGCTATTGTTGCCATTTCAAGGTCTTCGTGGAGAAGGTGGATGGGTGTTTCGCGCGGGGCGAAGGACACCATTCGCAAGATTCTATCCTGCAATCTTTGCAGTGAATCAAGATTGCAGTGGGTACTTGAATAAGCAACATACATAACGAGGATTTGTGACATCACCGTAGCCCCTACCAATAAATATAGTAGACAATATATTTTTAGGGAATTTGATGGTGAATAGTTTCGGCAATGTAATTGTTTAACTAAGTCCACCGGTTTTGAAGACAATTATACCATTTTTAAAATGGCGGCCAAAGCTCCTGTCCGATTGTTCCTTTGCAATGTTTTTTCTCGTAAAAATCCTTATTTGACAGGATTATACATGTACATTTCCTAGAATAATTCCTTTTCCACATTTTCTTGATCTCACATTGTAAGTTCCCGATTTATGGCAATAATTGGTAAATTCTTTTATTCCGTGTAGACTCAACGTTATGACATATTAGGACTGTAACATTGGTAAGACAAAGTCACAGTCTGCTGTGAAGATTGTATGGTTTGGTCTGTTTTAAGTGTGCGGTCATATGTTTGAAATCGTTACTCTTATTTCATTCTCAGGCTTGTTTTTTCAGTAAGGTGTGTGGGGGCGTGTGAGTCTATAAGGTTTTATTTTATTGCTACTTTTTTTTTATTTTTATTATTATTATTATTATTATTATTATTATTATTATAATTATTATTATTATTTTTATTATTATAAGTATGACAAACCTTTGCCCAATTCCATATCCGCACAATTTCCCCATTTGTAGTTTTGTTGTGGCATACTATAAATAATGACATGCATATAATTGAACTGATTTTCTATAAAGGTCGTTAAAATTATAACATGTACAATTTATTACGACTTATCGTAATAATCAAGACGATAGAGATCGATGGACAAAATTCTCCAAGTATCCCACAAACACCTTGGCCAGTTATGAAGACTATTAGTATAAAAAATCGACCTTGAGATATTCCAAGTACAAATTCGTATGCAATCTATCCTATGGGCCCCTGGCATTCATTCCACAATAATATTTAAATACACACGGAATTGCAATCTTTAAAATCAAATAAAGTTCGAAATAAGAAATGCTGATCATGTGTAATGTTATTCTGTTAGAACACGCAACGAAACTCTTAAATCTGAACCAACCATAGAAAGTGGGTGAGTATTTTTTTTCTAGTCCTCGGCCTTGGCACTCCCCTGCTACAAGTGAGGTTCGCCGAAACTCCGCTAGGAGCGTTACATAATCTTATTCCCTGCGGTCTCTACTTGTTCATGTCGTTCGTCTGCCAATCACATAAGAACGTTATTAATGTTATTGTAATGTTTTATCATGAATTAACACAGCAACGAGCATTGCACATGTAACCCTATGTGACAATGAGTAAGTTTATAACTGGTGATGTTAAAGATTATTGTGATTGTATTAGAAAAGCGTTCGTTTTCTCTCCGTCCGTCCGTATATTTGTGCATGTGTCACGCTATGTCCCTTTAATTAACATTCTATTACTGTGGCACACTGATAAACCTTTGTCTTGGAGCTTAGTGGGAGGTATGCGTTCAATGTATGTTCTTATGGCGTTGCTATTTACATAATTAAAACATCAAAAAGGTGTATTTTGTGGGGGTTCATTCGTTAACATATTAATTTTTAATGGCCTTCAAATTCTAACTCGACGCCTTCTCGCGCTTTGGCCCGTGAATAGGGGAGTTTCACTCCCTGAAACTAATGGCGAGCTCTGGGTCGTCGTCGGGGAACCCCATCCCTTTGACTACCTCCCCGACGGCGACGACAAAGACAACACGGACGGATGATGACACAGACGGAGACGACCACGACGTGGGGGAACCCCTGCACTCCCCATATGCTTGTGGCTGGTTCTGACCAGCACAGGCCTGTCCACCTCTTGTCCCCCCGCGTCACCCCTTACGTCCATCCCTTCGTCTCGATTAGCCAAGTTGCATAAATATGAGACGTAAAGCAATATCCAATCATTATACTGTTTAACTTTTACCCTAAGTCTCGGGCGCGGGGGCTTGGAAGAGGAGCGATCCCAAGCCGGGTCAACAGCCAGCGTGTGACGTAGTTGCTCCAAGGGGGGCGCCAGTCTTCAGCCGCCGCTGTGCGTAATGGCCAATTGCAGCACGAGTCTTAGAACACCCTCGTCCGTGCTACGGGGTCAAACGACCACGTGCAGTGAGGGACGCGTGTTCTGAATGACCTTCAAGATTACATTGATGTGACTTTCTTTGAGGGAGGGTCGCGATGGGAGTGACACAAATTGGCTAAAAAATGTCAACACAAATTTTATTTTTTTGTAACATTCATCGTAATTATAACGTTTTACAATAAATATTATTATTTTAACTTATTTATAATTAGGTGTATTCCACTTGATCAAAATTCTATAAAATGTTGATAAGTTAACGTATTCTGTAAAACTTTTAAATGCATTTTGAACAAATTCATTTTTTGAATATAGATAAAAGCTGCCACAGTTTCCCGTTTGCCTTTATGACTCTTACATTTAAATACATGATAGCGAAGCTAACAATGCAGCTACGCTTTGATAGCGTTCGCATTATCTTGCTGCACTTGCAACAAAATCTCCATAGTCAATGTTGATGTTATCCAATTATCAACCGTCTGTAACTAGATCATTGTTATCATCTCTTAATGTTTCTATAGAAACACAAAGTATCCACATCCACCGTGAATATGGTCGTAATTATTTTATAAACGAGCGCCCATGGTGCTTTTAAGTTTCAAGCTCTCTCTCTCTTTCCTCGACTCTTCGCAGTGAGAAATGCGAATAGAGCCGGAACGATGTGATAATTAATTGTGTAATTATCTCGTTCTCTTCAAAGAGAATGGACATCAAAGCTAGGAAACAACGAGTGGTACTTGTAAGTAGTTTGCACATTTGAACATTTAAATTTGATTAGGATGAATAATGAGTGCACAGTAACACGCTAAAATATTTTACTCCATGGACACCGTCAGTTTTTGCTGCATGCTCTGTGTGTGAAGCAACTTGGCCCCATATTTGTGGGCATTTAAAGTATGATATTAAAATATTCATTAACCAATGTATACAACTTTTACATTTTTATTTTAAACATGGTAAAGAATTGAATAAAAATAATAAATATTGTGCTCATTTTTTTTCGTATGTTAATGTAACGGCTTTGTTCTCCTCGACATCTGCTCGGCAGTCCGGGTTAGTGGAGGAACCTTTATGACTGTCAAGGTTGCACAGTCCTTTCGGATGGGACGTTAAGCCGTTGGCCCCCTTGGTACTATTCGAATGGAGTAGGCTACGTGCTGGTACCGGGTTTCCCCTCCTCCCTACTGATCATCCTCCATCCTAATCTATCACCACTCATCGTCTCGAATAGCCAAAGTGCATGAATATGAGACGTTAAGCAATAACCAATCAAATCAAATCAACTTATTTTTGTCTACACACGTAATTCATAGTAGTCAGCTACTGAGTATCGACAGTTTCCTTTAAGGTGCTATTACGACGAAAAACATTTTACCAGATATTCTAAAGCATAGTGCTGAACTAAAAGGACCATTACAAAAAACGGCGAATTCACACGAATTTAACTCTTTTCTACCTCCCTACCACATCAGAAGTTTTAAATAAACATGCAAAAACATCGATTCCCCGATATAGTTTAGCTCATTGTAAAACTCATCATCTCATTATTAAAAAAGGAATGCATAGTCATGATAGAAACGAAATTTGAACAGCGAGGTCGAGAAATTTCAACTACAAGACTACGACTAAGTCTTGACATGCCCAGTATATGTCTACCGTGTTGTGTGGATTAATTTTTATTCATTCATCTTCATTGTCATTCACTTGTCTTCCCTATTCGTGAATAAATATATGAATATAAATAAATCCATATTTTCGTTGGTGTAGCAGCTAATTAAGACGTCCGGCCTGAAAGTGGGGGACCCGGGTTCATCCCCAACTCAATGCCAAGTCTTTATTATGCTATTTCTGAAATGTGTGGAATTTACTGTGAAATGTGTGCAAACTATACTTACTTTTTGTTGGGGAAGTTTTATGGGGCACCTTCAAGGTCGAGCAGCTTCAAGGCCACCACTCACTGTGCCCTTCTCTCTCACACTACGTCCGAGCATTACTAAGGTATGTAAGAAAACAACGGACCCGAACAGCAATAATTGTTTCGAGCTTGTTCACTAAAATGTGTTATCGTTTCATAAGACAATCCCATTCCATTCCATTACCATTTCTACTGCTGCTTTAGGGTGCGATAAAACGCATTATACTCCCTCTGTATTCATGGGCTCTCGCAATGTGTGTCTATTTGCGGAGAGCTGGAGTGGATTGGACGTAGAAACACAAGACAGCACTCTGGACCCAGGGTGAAAGGTTTACGACGGTGGAGAATTATTGCAGGCGTTCGGTTTGATATGGAAATTAACGATGTAAGTGTGACGAAGGTTGGTGGGAAAGACGAGTAATGTTGAAATTCTATAAAAAAAAAAAACTGTCGTTGAATTGTACTTGATTCTTTGGTTATTTTAACGTAAACCATGGATACGAACTCGACTTGGATTTGTGGGATACATTTGTACTAATTTAAATGTGTTTACGCTAACCTGATCCAGATTGGTAGCCGGATCACTACAGGTTTGTATCTGCCACTTGACAGAATATATCACAGATCACAGGCTACTTTTCGAACTCACACCACCATTGTTCGCACAACATAATTAAAATATCCAACCACATTAGGTGATCGGTACTAACTCTCCATCTCTCACGGATCACCAGATTAGTGATCCGGGCCGAGATCATGTCATCGTAAGCGGGTAGGTTGTTGAGATCGAGTTTGCGCGAGCCAGGTTGGGATCTGAAGTGATCGGAACAGGTGTCCGTAAACTTCCTAAATGCAGAACAATCTCGAGATTTTGTGTACACGTCCTATAGGTTAATTTTACAGCATACTACAAAGCGGTATGCTAGTGTAAGTTTTTAAATGGGAAAAATAAATAAATTTTTACTCCTCAGTACATATTATAAGAAATAACAAGGTGATCGTGTTATAATAGTAGAGAAAATACTTAGAGAACCATTACAAAATCACAAGAGATTCTTGAAAATTGTAAATAAAACCGTTAATTTGAGAGTACTGTACCTAACTTTAACAACTAACACTAACAAACTTCTCAAAGTAATATCGTTAGCTCTTTGCATCGAAGAAACCAGCCCACAGGCGCCAAGTTTTAATACTATGTAGGTAGAGCATGTGTCAAGCTGTATAATGTGAATTCATTCACCTGTCACTTTCGATAGGTGTATATGTTGGTATGTTATGACATCTACATCACACACCTAATGTTCTGGGTTATAGCAAACTAGTAACCACAGGCTCACGTCAGTCATGGTAACTTCTTCTTGTGGCGTCACGCAGTATTCGTTTTGGGTTATTATTGGATATATTATACATACATTTTTATTTTTACAACACATGGTAGCGGAATGTATCGTTAAACGTGAGTCGCTTTATTATTGTCTTCTCTGACCACATCGGGATGTTGCTATTACGATATCCATCACTGGAAATGACTAAACGTGTAAGGGCGCCCAGCTAACTGTGAATAAGCTCATGCTTAACACTGCTAAATCAGAATGTATGGTTATTGTAGGAAGTAAACAAGAAAGCAACATTCAACAAAATATGGCTAATGTATCCATAAATGTTGATATTATTGATATAGTTGACGAAATTAAATACTTAATTGGAGGTGTAATATTAGACAATAAACTAACTTTCTCTAGACACATACTATAATTTAAGGATCAAAATTAGTAACAATATGGATTTATGGCAAGGATTTGGAAAACAACTAACATCATGGTCACTATAATATAAGACTATAATTCCACCCCACTTTGATTATTGCAGTACGGTTATGTATGGAATTAATGAGAATGACAAATCTGTTTTGCAGTAATTACAAAATAAAAGAATGAGAATCATATTAAAATGCATGAGACAAAAATTGAATCAATGCTAGAAGTTCTAAACTGGATATATGTGTATGTAAACTACCAACTGAGGTAAAAAACATGTATTTTTGTGTATAAATTGAAAAAAATACAAAACGTTTTATTATCAATCTACTATTCATATTTATAACAATGAGGTTCATAATCGTGATAAAAGAAAAAATATCTTTTTAGTCTAGGGCACAAAAACAAAAAAAACAATTCAGAAATCGGTGTTCTTATATGGACTAAGAATGTTCGACGAGTTACCGAATTACATAAAATGTAGACTAGGAAAACGCTCAAGTCCCGCCGCGTTGTTGGATGAGCGTAATTGGTGCATTGAGCTGCCATGTGTTACGCGGATTTTCTGTTGTTCTGTGAAAAAATCATTACTTAATCGAAGATTTTTTTTTTATTAAATTTAATTTAATAAAAAAAAACTAAATTTTTTTTAATTAAAAGTAATTTTTAAAAAAGAAAAAATCGTAAAATTGCAATTTTTATAAGAAATAAATATTCGATTGCGCAAAAATTTAACACGAATATATTAATTCATGAAATTAAGGTTCTGTGAAATAATAATTACAATAGGATAAAGCATGTAGGTGTAATAAGTCAAAGAATTGTTTAAAAAAAGAAAAACCCGTAAAATTTCGATTTTCATGAGAAATAATTTTTCGATTACGCTCAAATTTCGCAATAATATCTTAATTCATGAAATTAGGGTTCTGTGAAAAAATCATTACAATCGGATAAAGCATGTAGGTGTTATGAGTCGAAGAAAGTTTTTAAAAATCGAAAAAAATCGAAAACATTGCGTTTTTTATGAGAAAAAATTTCCCGATTGCGCTCAAAAACGTGGCAGTTCTAAGTTCAGAGATTTCAAAGGCCTCCATGAAATTTCATCGCAATCGGAGTATCGGTTTAGCCGGAATCGTGTTAACAGACAGACAAAAGTACAGAAAAAAAAACAAAAACATTCCGAGTTTTTTTCTCCAGTGTAGTGAAATGGAATCTTCGCTTCGCTCATCCAAAAAACGTAAATATATTAAAACGCAAATGTGCTAAATATGACCTAATTAAGACTGTATAAACGAAAATAGTATTTTATTTTATTTTATAGTGGTCCCAACGAAAGAATACAGGTGGCTCGAAATTATTTTCCAACATAACAACTTTGTCAATTCTATTCACGCTAGCTCAGCGTGGATCTTGCGCACGGAGGAACCCTGTGATCTAGCACAGATAATTTTTGTTGCGTTGGTAAAAGATATTTCTCTTTCACACACAAAGGCGACATTTCTTTTACTGCGCATTCATTCTACCCCTACCACTACCAAGCATCTGCATTCTTTCGTTGGAGCAAGTATAAATAGTTGTTCGCTGTACTTTTTACCGTACCAATCAATGTGTGTAATAGCATCTGCAAATAAACATGATTTAATTATTAAACTAACTTACTTGAGTCTTGTAAAATAAAAATAAAAAATCCCATCCTAAACCATCTTTATAAAATATAATTTTACAATGTATGAAACGCTAACACTCAAGTTTTAACTTATGTGAGCATTCTTCAATTCACTACTATTTTTCATTTATTATTGGATGAGCGTAGCGAGCGAAGCGAAGATTCCATTTCACTACACTGGAGAAAAAAAATCCAGAATGTTTTTTTTTGTTTCTGTATTTTTGTGTGTTTGTCAACACGATTCCGGCTAAATCCATACTCCAATTGCGATGCAATTTTCTGGAGACCTTCAAAATCTTTGAACTTAGAACTGCCACGTTTTTGAGCGCAATCAAAAAATTATTTCTTATAAAAATCGCAATTTTACGTTTTTTTTTCGATTTAAAAAAAATTTTTTCGTCTTTTAACACCGACATGCTTTATCCGATTGTAATTATTTTTTCACAGAACATTAATTTTATGGATTAATATATTCGAGTGAAATTTAAGCGTAATCGAAAAATTATTTCTCAGGAACATTGCAATTTTACGCTTTTTTGGTTTAAAAAATTACGCTCATCCAACAACGCGCCTGAAAAAGCGTTTGCGAAGCTTCCTAGTTTATTTTCATTTATTTATTTGTTTTTTAGCTTTTAAGCTATCTGTAATGTATCTGTAATGTAAAAAATGAATTTGAAGAATAACAGGGACATTATTATTATTAACAATCCTTACACGTGCAATTGTGTGTGTTTATTATGATAGCCGTAAACATATATATTATTTAATGTATAATACAAAATACAGAAAGTTCAGGGCCTATAACATACTAATTATTATACGCTGTATGATTCAAAATGATTCACTGATCAGATACAGCAATAAAATACAATTTAAATCTAACCATGCCATGAGATGCTAAAGAAAAAAAATGCCTCCAATAATCGTGCGTTCTCACTTAGTATGAGTGCACTGCCTGCTAATATAACGTCGCTCCCTCTCGAAGAGCAGTTCTTCCTCGGCGTACTTGGCCCAGGTCTCCTGAGCCCTGACGTGGGCCCTCGCTGCCTGCACCTCTAGCCCCGCTGCCACCGCTTTAGCTTCCTCAGTCTTCAAGCTAGACTTCGCTGCCTGGACAGCAATCTCACTGGCGGTAGCCTCGGCCTCGGCCGTCCGGAGCCGGAACCCGTCTAGTATCTCGTTCTTGGGACAAGTGGTCTGGCAGAGAAAGTCCAGTATACTGGAGTCCACGGAGGCTGGTGTTGGACTGATCGTTGTGAGAGTCGGACCCGTTATATCTGCACCCGAAGACAACAGAAGATTGTATAGTTGGTGTGGCAATTTATTTGAGGATAATTAACCTACACGGCTTGTCTTAAAACAGTACTGTAATAATTAAGAGCAATAACCTTTTACGGAATAGTACGCTTTGGTCATAGATCCCTGGGTTTGTATTATGTTTATCGTTACACATTAATCAGATCAATACGTATCAGCATGTATTATAAATAGAATAAGATGCTAACCTATGTATTAATATGTAGCTTTCGTGAGGCAATCAAGTTCCTGATTAACATTTTTAAGACAACACAAATAGTTAACACATTTACTATGTGTAGGGTTAAGAAAAAGTCTGTCCATTACCAATCATGTCTGTCACAACAAAAGTCGCAAGCAATGTTAACATTTCCCGATATTTATTGGTAAAACATCAGCCTCTTACCGTATTTATTACTAGCCATGTTTTTAGTATTTTAAAGCAGTATTATTTACAAATATTGTAGTCTCAAGAGTAAAATATGATCGATCACGACAATTTGTTGGAGCCTTGATGGACCTCACAATTCGTTATATTTTTTAAACAAAATCATTGGTGCAATATAAAGTATGCATTTAGGTGGGCCTATATTTCGGTCCACAAAACAAAATTAGGTATTTCCTTTATGATTCGAAACAAATAAATAACCAAGAACTTGCTCTGGCTCCACACCTAATCAAAACAGTAAACCCTAGAAGGAGAAATAGAAAATATGCCAGCCCTGAAAGTTTGTTAGATGCAAAATATGTTTTATTTGTGCAGTTAGAGAATGTGTTGAAATGTAAACGCAACTAACTTTTGTACGCGATGTCTTCCGATGCCTCCAGCGGCCGCTCCAAAGTCACGTGCGATACTGAGCACTTAAGAATCTTCCCGTCGTCTTTGGAGTCAAGTCTGAGCTGAATCCTCTGCATAGTGGATCCTTCCATCCACGGCCACCTCCACCTATCTTGCGTGCCGGCCGGGGAGTCGTCAAGCAGGTCTTGGCGGACGATGGTGTCATCTAGGTACCAGGCTATCTGGGCGATGGGACGGCTCTCCTGCACCTCACAGGTGGCTGTGACGTTTGCTCCGGCCTGGGTCACGGTCAACATTGGGGCCGTAGGACAACCTGCGTGACGTCATAACAGATAGGGATCCGTGAGTCAGCTTCACCAGTTGAGTACATGTACACATATTGTACCATCTTTAACCTTTAATATGAAATTCTAGGCTCATAAAATCAAACAAAATACTTAATATGAAATTCTAGGCTCATAAAATCAAACAAAATACTCAACTAGAATTTTCACTTTTTGTATACATTTGATTTTTAAGATATCAAGTTTCATTGGCTGATCTTCACTTACTATATCGATCAATTACTAACGGGAACTTGAAACACGTGTATGTCATGTTAGGTGACTGCATGGCCGAATCGGAAACGGATGCACGAATGAATAGGATTGTAACTATTAGTTCTGGGAATAAAGACATTACATCTGCATTAAGGTACTGTAGATACTGTTGACTGTGTGCTTAAATCGAAGTCTTAAAAATTTGGAAACTCACGGTTCAAGTAATCTTAATATTAACTTAATCGTTCCAACTCACGTGCTACGATGATAGGATTGTATCTCTGGTCATCGGTGTTTGGCGGTTTACTTCTTGCATACGTACGGGCCGGCCCGTTGTCCTCCTCACTGACATTGGTGAGCGTGAGGCCACATTCCCCGACTTCAGGGCCTGCCCCGAGGTAGCGGTGCCTGTCAACCGAGTGGACAGACCACGCGCCCGCGTTGAAAACAACTTGGTCTGCAACCCGAGGAGGAAGGTGGAACCCGCAGTGACTCAGTGATCGCTGGGACTTTAGTGTGAACTTTGCCTCTCCGCCAGGGAGAACGACCGCCTCTCTCGGAGTCAAGGTGTGTGGGAGCTCACTCCAAACTGTAACGACCATCGTACATAAGCATCAGCATGTACACATTCTGCGACAATTCCAACCATATTATGATTATTGTGGCAACCCTGAACATTTTCACTCTCCCTGACGAGGACGATTAGTTTTTTACTCAAATCAATCTCAAAACTATGCAGAAAATCACACTCTAGTTCACAAAAATACCATTAAAATCACCCAAATATAATTATTATGTTTAACATTTAAATTCGAAACTCGTATCTACTATTTTGTTTCCCATTCTATAATGATTTTACCACTTTTAAACGAAGCAAAAAATTATGAACTGGCAATGGATCCCCGATCCACTTAAAACAATTGTCACAAATTTTTACCTAGTAGCTTTGGTTTCGTGAGGATAACCTTGCACACAATTACTATGGACTATAGGCCGTTTTGTTCCTAGCTGAACATCCTAGAGTCGCTCTCCGTTTGTTATTTGGGGGCGTTAGATAAAGAAGTGCCATCATGGAGAATTTCTAGGCTGTCGTTATGTGTTGCTTAGCTTAGTGTTATCAGTGAGTGTGAATGTGAAGTGAAGTAAAAAATTAACAGACATTAATCATCTGTCAGTTATCACTTTTCGCTTCATATTGAATAGATAAGATTGTTGACGATCGTGAAAGAAGTTGGGAACATTTCTATAGAATTCCAAACCCTAGGAGAATTCAAATTAGTTTAGAGATCGGATATCCATATCGTGTGTAGTGTATTTAAAAAAGCTATGTCTCAGTTTCGATGGAAAACAAAATGAAAAACTCACTTTCAGCGTATATGTCCATCCAGGCGTACGTCCACCCGCCTCCCGGGGCGTTGACTCGACACGCGACCATCCAGCACTTCCAGCCTTGCAAATGTAGCGAGACCCCGCACTCCCCCTGCTCCAGCCCTCTGCCCCGGTAGTTGTAATCGGTAAACTGCTCCGACAGGTGGTCGCGGTTGATCCGGGTCTGAGACCCCCGACTCAAGTCCAGCAGCGGGCCCTCGCTGCCGTCGTAGTCCCACCAGCGGAACTGGCAACCTGCGAGAGCCACGTCGGCAGTGCAACTCACAAACACAACGAAGGGGTGTTTGGAGATGCGCACATGGTCGGGTTTGATCGTCAAGTTGTAGGACGCTACACCTGGGGATAAAACTGAAGGGATTATTAAATTAATACCTCTTTGCTCATAGGATGTCGGGAGCAATGCTATACAATTACAAAAACAAACATTTATATTTTATTTCTGATGTTTTTATATTGAAATTATTGTTTTTGGCTACATGGAAAATGATTTATTCAAAATCTGACAAATTCGCCTCTCAGGGCAGGCATATTTATCGTATACATATTCTACTCTAGGCCGGCACACACCCTTAAGAGCATATATGACATGCGTAAGCAAATTGCTGTTCGCTCGGCTGACTGACACCAAGCAGGTTGTTTAAATTTTGGGCAGTTGACACGGATATGGAAGTATGGTGCTCTACGGTCATACTTAAAAAAATATTGTTTTAAAATAATTTTTAAAGAATAAGTTGTTTTTCACGATTTTCGATTTTGTTAAAAAGTCCGAAAGTGACAATATTCGGCGGCGCAATATGACAACCGGTCGAAGCGCCCTAGTTTCTCACGACGTCGACAATATTCGTGATTTTTTTCTGACTGATCAAGACCAAATTTACAAAATTCACGACTGTAGGGCTGTCCATATGCTTTATTAACAAATTTACCAAGTTTTATATAATACGTCTGATGTTTCTTGGCCAATCGAATAGCTATGTGCCAACTGCCAACTGCCAACTGCCAAAATTAATATGTCTCATTCCCTCTTTAACAGCTAAAGGTAAAATGGCGTCTGTGTTTCTAACATTCCTGTACGACGTCGACAAGCAATGACTGGAAATGACTGGGTGCAAAGGTATTTTCGAAGGTGGATAGGTAGTAAGATTTCAAAAGATTAAACATACACTTTCATGGCCAGAGGGGGTTGGGGAGAATTGAAGTAAGCAATGACCTATCATACGCAGAACTTTGTTGTAACAGTAACAGTAGACCAACTTTTACACATCCACACAACAACGTTTGAGAAACTGTCTTCATATAAATACTGCCTCCTCCCCCCACCCCCCTCATAGCTTGTTGTCTCATTATAATATGGTTTATTGTGTTCTAGCACGGTATTATCATACTTTTTGGATGAGCGAAGCGAAGACTTCAATTTCACTGACCCCAAAAATTTTAGCTCGGGTGTTTTTTTTTTGTTTTTTTGTTTGTTTTTCTGTCTGTTAGCTCTCTACCAGGCAAACGGCATATCCGATCTTGATGAAAATTGGAGGGGACCTTCGAAATCTCTAAACTTAGAGGTGTATTGTTTTTGGGTACAATCGAAGAAATATTTCTCATGAATATCGTACTTTTTCGACTTTTTCCGATTTTTAGTGCGATATTTTCGTGACATTTGGGCCGATTCTGACCAAACGGGTGGGGCTACAACGTTCATATTATACATGGACATTGAGGTTATGGTGATGTAGTACCCTTTGAAAGAAAAAGGTGAAAAAGTTAGTCAGAATCCATAGAAATAAAGCTTTTAATATAAGTTTTTAACGGTAAATACTAACAATTGACAAGTAACAATAGAAACTTGACAACAATCACCTACAATGCGTAGGCAGCAAAACAAGCACTTGCAAAAGTAAAGATTTCCCACGCAAACTAAAAACTTGAAAAAGTCATCCATGAACGCGACTTAAAAAAGCGTTTGCGAAGCTTCCTAGTAAGATATTAACATCCAAAACGACTTATATCCATACAAAAATGTATTCTGAAAGTGAATCTCAAGAATTTAATAGTGTACCAAAGCAACTTCATTTTATTATGAAGAATGCGAGGTTCCAAACATTGACAAATTGCACTACGTATGTCAATATCTAATATCGTATGTACATACAAACTTAAAATTGACTATAGTCTATTAAAAGATCTTAATTAAGAGAGGCTTGGAACAATTCGTTTCGTGGCCCGCAACCTGTATGGGTGCACGCCGCGCGTCAAGAGGATGGCCTACCTGTCGCTAGTCAAGCCCACCATGACTTTTGACCTCCCTGCCTGGTAGGCCTACCTAAACACCATTTAGAACACTACTAAGCTTGAGAGGGTGCAGAGAAGGGCGCTGCAATTCATACATGGCCGTAACCTTCCCCCACCCTGTGACCGGAAGCAGGTTATGCCAATGACCATGCACCTGCAGTACACCGACCTGGTGTTTTTTAAAAGATGCCTCAGCGGCGCCACTGACTTCGACGTGTGCGAGCGCATAATCCAGGGCCGCGAGTTGAGAGGCGACGATAGTAGGCACCCCCGCCTCCAACCCCCTCAGGCCAAAGGAGTGCCGGATTGGTAAGCTTTATATGGTGAAGAATTTACAGCTACGGTCGTTTGAAGAGGCAAGACATTCTTCTATGTTGCTTCCCGTTCACTCTACTTTGTTATAGTCAGAAACTATAACAAAATGATGTCTTCGTGGCAAAGAGTGTAGTGCCTAATGGGGATACATCCACGTTAACAATGGTAATAACGAGTCTAACCGATACCTCCATTAAAGACAACATTTTAATAAGGTGATGTGGAAATTCGGTACTTTTTAAATTCAATAACAGTCGATAACTACTTGTTACAATACCGTTATTGAAATTATATAAAAACCATGTTAATATTGAAAAAACAATTACAATAACATTATAAAATTCAAATAAATCAATAAGCTCATCCATCAACGCAACTGGAAAAAGCGTTTGCGAAGCTTCCTAGTATTTGGATGAGCGCAGCGAAGACTTAAATTTCACTTACCATGAGAAAAATAGCTCGGGTGTTTTTTTTTTGTGTTTTTGTCTGTTTGTTCGCACTTTACCGGGCAAACGGCATATAGACCAGTCGAGAAATCCAAATATATGCTTAGAAATCAATGTTAGCGGCAAAATGTGGGACATTTGGGTACTGGGCTGATTTACAGGTAAACAAACCCAATAAATCCGAATTTGCCCGGTACCACCGAGATGGCGTCCAACAAAGTGTACACTCCGGCCAATTAAAAGTACTATTTTTGTTCAATGAACACGTCAGTGTGGTTCATTTTACGGTTTTCGGGGTCACGGAGAACGATGAAAAGTGTTGCGTAAACGCCCAAGAAACGAAAGTACCATTTTCAAAATGGCGGCCACGTTGTTATGGAGGAAACAAGGACTTTTTTCCGCTTTGAGTTAATACAATTTTATACGTATGACACATTGTGGTACCGGGCTGAATTATGGGTAACAAACCCCACTGAATTTTAATCTGCCCGGTACCACCTCAGGTTTTGACCTATTTGCCCGAAATTCGAGATAGCGTCCAACAAGGTGTTGAAAAGCGCAGGAAAAGGCCTATTAATTTTGGGTAAACACTTAAGGAGGGCTTATTTTAAAGGTTTTTGGGGTCAAGGAGAACGATGGAATGTGTTGCGGAAACGCAAAAGAACCAGAAGTACCATTTTCAAAATGGCGACCACGTTCATGTGGAAAAAAACGGGATTTTTCATTTTTCGGGATAAATACCATTTTATGTGGGAGTCATTTGGGTACCGGCAAAATTTGTAAGTAACAAACTATGTCGAATCTGAATTTGCCCGGTACCATCTTGGATTTTGACCCATTTGCCCGGATTTCATGATGACGTGCAACAAGTAGTTAAAAAGGGATACTCCTATTTAAAGTCCTAGTGCTGGATGAACACCTTAGAAGGGCCCATTTCAGGGTTTTCCGGGTCAAGAAGAGCGATGGAACGTGTTGCGGTAACGCCCAAGAAACGGAAGTACCATTTTCAAAATGGCGGCCACGTTCATATAGGAAAAACGGGATTTTCCGTTTTCTTGGGATAAATACCAATTTTTATGTGTGAGACATTAGGGTACCGGCCTAATTTATAAGTAACAAACCATGTTGAATATGAATTTGCCCGGTACCATCTTGGATTTTGACCCATTTGCCCAGATTTCAAGATGGCATGCAACAAGTTGTTAAAAAGGGATACAAATATTTAAAGTCCTATGAGTGCTGGATTAACACCTTAGAAGGGTTCAATAAAGGGTTTTCTGAGTCAAGAAGAACGATGGAACGTGTTGCGGTAACGTCCAAGAAAAGGAAGTACCATTTTCAAAATGGCGGTTTACTTTGAGTTGTCGAAAAGTGTTTTTTTGTTTCCTCCTTTTTGGATGAGCGTAGCGAGCGTAGCGAGCGAAGCGAAGATTCCATTTCACTACACTGGAGAAAAAAATCCGGAATGTTTTTTTTTCTTTTTTTTTGTGTGTTTGTTAACACGATTCCGGCTAAACCGATACTCCGATTGCGATGAAATTTTATAGAGGCCTTCGAAGGGGAAAAAAGTCCCAGTTTCCTCCATAACAACGTGGCCGCCATTTTGAAAATGGTACTTCTTTTTCTTGGGCGTTTCAGCAATACTTTTCATCGTTCTCCGCGACCCCGAAAACC
Organism: Sweltsa coloradensis; assembly: GCA_024449915.1. Lineage (NCBI taxonomy): Eukaryota > Metazoa > Arthropoda > Insecta > Plecoptera > Chloroperlidae > Sweltsa > Sweltsa coloradensis. The sequence continues at coordinate 1,405 of JAMZAV010006681.1, read as the reverse complement.
GTAAACTGAACCCCACTGACGTTTTCATTGAACAAAAATAGTACTTTTAATATGTTTATCCGGATTTTACACTGTGTTGGACGCCATCTTGGATTCTGGGCAAACGGGCCAAAATCCGAGGTGCAAATTCGAATTTATTGGGGACTTTTACCTATAAATCAGCCCGGTACCCAAATGTCTCACATTTTGTCGCTAGTATTAAAAATCTTCAATATTTTTACCAGTCTAATATGCGATCTTGATTAAATTTTCAGGGGACCTTCGAAATCTCTGAACTTAGATCTGCCAACTTTTTGGTTATAATAGCAGAACTATTTCACATGAATATTGTACTTTTACGTTTTTCCCCCGATTTTTAATGCGATAAACGGCTACTCCGATCTCGATGAAACTTTATGGGATGTTTTGAGATCACTTAACTATGACATGTTAAGTATTATTTCTCATATAAATCCTACTTTTAGGGAAACGAAAAGTCAATATAACGTTGCCGCCCCGCACCTTTTCGCGGCTGGCACAATGAGGCTCGTGTCGGTTTCTATTTCAGACTCTCAGTCGTTCGCCTCGCATTATTGAAGACAGACATGGTTCACTCTTGCTCTTGTCTTGAGAATGAAGACAATGACGACACAAAGTAATCACTGGACAAGAATAGTGAATCACAAAAGCTCATCCATCAACGCGATTAGAAAAAGCGTTGGCGAAGCGGCCTGTTGAATATTAATCTAGTAAGAATTATTAAATTATTAATTATTTTTATTTTTAAATTTAAAAAAAAGCTTAACTTTATTTTTGGATGAGCGAAGCGAAGACTTCAATTTCACTGACCCCCCAAAAAATTTAGCTCGGGTGTTTTTTTTTTTTTTTTTTTTTTGTCTGTTTGTTCGCTCCCTAGTTCACTAGTTCTTAAAGTACCTAACCTTAGTTTTCTAGTTTTAAAGAGATAAGACGTCATAGATTTTAGTTAGTCAAGTAGAGGGGGTTGCTGTGTGTCTACCCAGGGCTGTGTGCGACCTGCTGTGTGCGTTTGATATTTTAATTCTGTGTGTTAATGAGTGTTAGTTCTATTTAAAGTCATTCCAAAAGTTTCTTATATATTTTATCCTTATTTTCTAAATCAGTGAAGTGCCTATTTTAACAATAAATATTTACATTTTAAGTCAACTGTGTGCGTGTGTTTGGAAGGGCAACCACCCTGACAACGCCAGATAGGCCTAGTTCCCTTGATCCCTATTAATTTATAGTGATTGAGATGAACAAGTATTAATATCTAAAATCAGAAGTGGGATTAACGATAATATATAATAATGACTGTGTGACAATGATGTAAAATCGTGTAGAGTGGTGGATTAAAAAGCGGCAGTTTTCCCCCTAAAATACAGGTGACGCTGCTGAGTGCGTAGTT
>JAMZAV010006680.1:0-28825 GCA_024449915.1 Sweltsa coloradensis | reverse complement strand
AAAAAAGTTTTTGTACAATATTACATTCATACTATCAAATTGTTCAAAATTTTTTAAAAAATTTATAAACATTTTTACATTATCTTCTATTTCATAAAATAATTTTATGGCAGTGTGTACACATATTGTAACATGTTTGGGGTAGCATGACTTTGTTTTCCTTCATTTTAAACCCAGCCAGTTAGTATCTGGTTCTATGACAAACATTTAATGTAATCAATATAGTAAACAGAGAGTATATTAAATCAGTTACAAGTAAATCAACCATACTGACTGTCAGTTTCTATTTAAATGCCTTATTACATGAGTCCCTATAATAGCCATGCAGTCATCACGGATTTCAGTTGGAACTCGGCCCACACGTGTCATATCTGTATATATATATATATATATCCCACACGTGTCATATCTGTGTATATATATATATATATATTTATTATTTCTACTAATGATGGCGTTATCGTGGACTTGTGAGATGAAAATTTTCGAAAATTGATGTGATATATTTTATAAGAAATGGCTAATTTTTGACAAAAATTAAAAATTTTCTTTTACATAGTTTTAATTGAAGAAGTGCAACACACAAGTCCTGGCGAATAGATTTATCTACTAAATTTAAAAAATGAACCGATTCGGATGTCAAATGAACGAGTTCCAGCTGAAATACGAATGCATGTTTAACCGTTATTTCATGCTCATAAGCAGTAAATCATGTTTTCGTTACAAAACTAAGAACGCAAGTGAGGTTAAATTACATAGTTTTATAAAGCTGTACACTCTTGTTTCTATGGGACTATTGTAATATTAAATTCACATAAAACAACGAAAGCATCGAAAGCATCAATGTTATCAAAAGCAAAACTTACATCAAAGCCTACAAATTGAAATTGACAACTTATTGGCGTTGATATTCAACATTATTGAATGATGAAATAAAATATAATTAATTTGATTATGGAAAGTGTGCTCTTTAAATAGAAACACGCTCCATGGGTGGTAATGTATAACTGACACACATTGCAAACTTACCAATATTTTTTAAATGTTAGTTCTATAACAGGGAGTCAGAAAAAAATTTCACCAGACGAAAATAAATCTATTTTAAAAAAAAAAAACAGAGTCAAACGCAAGTACAATAAACATGAGTGACATGCGAAGCGTGGGCGTTTCTTCGCAAGGATCATTTCACAATTATATTTACAACAAAACAGGATCATACGCAAGTACAATAAACAAGTGACATGTGAAGCGTGGGCGTTTCTTCGCAAAGATCATTTCACGAGACAGAGATACAATTATATTTACAACAAAACAGGATCATACGCAAGTACAATAAACAAGTGATATGCGAAGCGTGGGCGTTTCTTCGCAAAGATCATTTCACGAGACAGAGATACAATTATATTTACAACAAAACAGGATCATACGCAAGTACAATAAACAAGTGACATGCGAAGCGTGGACGTTTCTTTGTTTTTTGTTTTGTGTCCTTTTTTATTGAAGTTGATTTATCGATTATTTTATTGATTGAAGCCATTGAAGGTCTTTTGTTGATGCATTTTCACAGAGTACGCAATTGAAGTTATATTCTTTACTTTGTATTTCACCTATAGTCAATCCGTTCTCAAGAGGAAGACACTCGCCGATGTGAATCCATCGGCGACAAGTTGCACACATTACCCAATGTTGTTTCCTGCGTGTTCCCTTTTGCCCACAATATAAACACAGATCTACAACTTTGTCTGAATATTCCAAGCAACGTGTTTGCAAAATCTTTCTGTAATAGGAAGGATTAAATCGTGAGTTACAGGTTTTGTTTGCGATTAGACATGACATGTAGAAAATTACATACAGGCCACAACTAGAGCCATCGTGCTGAAGTGGATAGGTTTGAGACTTAAGTACGAATTTTTCTATTTCCAAGTTTTCTCCCGTTATTCTTTTTCTCGACTCCATCAAAATTTCAAATCTCGCAACGAGCTCCAGGCCAGCTTGGGTTTTCACATCCTCTGCATTTCGCTTGCGTTTACTGTTTTTTGCAGGCAACGAGTCAAAGTAATAAAACTCTTTTTTTTCGACATTGACAGCAAACAAACAAAAGTGCTCCCTTTTTTTTACGTAGATTGGCATCAAAATAAGCCTTGTGCGTTGTAAATCTGTTGTGAATAATATGCTTGTTACTGGTGTAGATTTATCAAACATTAACTTGGTAGCATTTTCAACAGGTACATACATAATGTGTTGTGCTGTTTGTAGGTATGTTGCTGTACATGCATCAATCAATGAAAAAGACAACCAACTGTCAGTTGATAAAATTCTGTAATCATCATTAATCAGCTTTACTTTTTTAAAAATACCAACATTGAGCAATTGTCCAACTTCTTGAGAGTAGTACTCTGAATCCATAAAAAGTCCATTATCCATTGCCTTTGGGTGAGGATATTTTAATGATTCGAGTGGTTTAGGGAGAAAGTCTTTTTCTGGCGAAGTTTCAATACGCATTGATGTACAAACAAATGTTACATCTGCATTTTCTTCGTCATTTTCTTTACTTGTATTTGTGTTTGGTAAACAATCACTTTCAGGTACAGGCGACGTATTTATCTGTGGCTCAATATCTTCATTCTCAGAAACTTTTAAGTCATGTCCTGTCTCTGTCTCAAGCAAGCAATCATTTGTAAGAGAAGACGTAGATTTGTTCACTTTTTTCTCTGGGAGAACATTAGGATCGTCCACTTCTTTCTCATCTACTTGTGATTCCTGGGATACAAGTTGTTTTAAGAAGCTACAATTGAAGTATCCCTTCCGTCTTGGTTTGCGCATTTTTTTGTTCCAAGACTCTTCCACATGAGGATTGTCAGGTCCCACGTGTTTTATTATACCGCTTACTCTTGACGGCGATTTTTCATTTTCGTGGCGGCAAAGTTCGAGTTCTGTCTCGTCACTCAAGAGTTTAGATGTTATTTTTCGCATACTTGTTGGCACATCAAGTTCGAGTCTTTTGCATTGAACCAAGACTCGTTTTTTCACATTCTGTACAAACAGTCCGGCTTGCAAATTTACTTCACCATTGAGCAACTCATTTTTTACTATGTCGAACCACTTCTCGGCTGTAGCGTTACTTATATGTTTATTTTGTCCATCGTGACCACTTTTACCTTCTACCGCAATTCTAGACCATAGAGGGACAAATGGCATCCACTGTTTGAGAATGAAGTTGGCAAATTCTTCGCAACACAGACTGTTTCTATCTTGGTCAGCACTCTCAAGTTTATTAGCTTCTGACTTGACTTCCCAAAATATTTTAAAAAAGTGTTTATAGAATGGACTTTCATCAAACAGTCTCCCTTGGCTTGGCAATTCTGGGTCGTCTTCTACGAAATATCGAGACCCATGTTCTTCGTCTTCCTCGTGTTCGCCCTTTTCTTTGACGAATTCATCGCTACTTAGCTCAGCCAATCTAGATATAGCTTCAGTTACCGAGGGATGTTGATGAGTTGCCAACAGGACATAACTCAAATCGGCGAATACTTGTTCAAGATTGTTGAAGTTCGTAGCTAGAACCAGTAACCCCACTGCTTCCATGATAAATTTTTTTCGTTTGCCAATTATCCTTCTAGATTTTAACTGACTTGACACATTTTTCATGAAGTGGTTACAGCAACAATGCACGGTTAAAAGAGTTGGAAACGTAGTCTCGTGTGCAGTATGACTGACAGTACAAATACTAAACATTACTTTAAGATATTGCTGTAGAGTTATCTTGTTCCATCCCTGAATGACAGCTATTATGATGGCCCAGCTCCAATCTACTATAGCGCACTTAAATGGGAAATATGTTCTTGTGATTTGACTGATCCAGTATTTGTATTTTGCCAAGAAGTTTCCAATCGTAACCGCATCGTGCTTGGAGCTGATCATTTCCAACATTGGAAAAATCACTCCATTTATGTTTACAGTGCATGCATAGTAGTAAATACGACTGGATTGAGATACGTGAGGCTGTCGTATTACTTTGCCCGTTGCGTCGATGTGAACTTCCACACTTTTTTTACCAACACAACGCTGCAATACCTCCAATTGATATTTACTGTACATGTGAATGCATATTGGATCACTCACTTGTTGGATGTAAATTAAATCAGATTCTAGCTCCATTAGCTCCTGTCTTCGTCTAAGTATTACATCAAAAATATCGTCTGAGTGGAAGTAGCTTGATACCTTAGCTTCCGACTTAGCTTTCTGCAAAACATGAAGAGGGAATATTTCTCCCATATTTCCACGTCTTACAGATTCGCCATCGGCGCATTCTATTGATTTCAAATGTACGTTTATTGGCCTCTGGTTACTTAAAGATGTTTTTACTCTATCTCGCTCAATCCCTCTAAGCTGGTTAAATAATTTGTTTCCTCCGTGGTTTTCTTCTCCGTTTGAATTGCCGACGACCAACACGTCATAGCTGTGAGTCCCAGACGGTTTTCCATGAAATTTAAATGACTTGCAGTTCTGATGTTTACATCTTGCATAATCAACAAACGTACCGTTTTTACGAAATTTAATGCCAAGAAAAATTAACGGACAATAAATATTCATTTTGTTCATCAATACATTCTTGGTGCAAACATGGAACTGTTCTTTTGGAAAAACATTTATCTTGTCATCCACTTCACAAATAAATGAATATATTCCCAAATCGTGGTCAAACTTGTTCCGTTGTTTACGAACTTGCTTCTTAACCGGAACACTTTCATTACTTGCTTGAATTCGTTTTGACTCAATGAGGCGCCAATATCCTTCACCCCAAAAACTGAATTTAAGTCGATGAAATCCATCAATCTTCATGTGTGTACGTGGGTCATAATAACCTAGAATTGAAATTTTAAATACAACTCTTTGGTTATTATTATCAGCATCGTTTTCAGGGCGAGAAACACTACATTCAAACTTGCAATCGCAAGTTTCATCTTCATCACACACACAATTACCGTAGGAAAATGATGCAAATAATCCGCATTCCATTTTGAAATCAGTAATTACTGGAGTAAATTCTGTTATCATCTCACATCTGCATCGAATCCAAGCAACCTCCAATTCAGATATGAACTGGGCCCGTAATAACTCCAGCGTAGGATCTTCCCGTAAATTGTGTTTCCACTGTTCAAATGTTAAACTCCATTCGATAGTTGATGGTGTATAGCCGTCTGTTGATTGCTCTCTGTTGCCGAGAATTGACTCCGATACCGATGGAGAGTGTTCGCGGTCCCCCTCATTTGAGCCTGATGATGTTGGTAAAATGTTGTGTGTTTCGTCTGTTGATTGCTCTCTGTTGCCGAGAATTGACTCACATATTGCCTTAAGTTTTCCTCTATACCACAGATTGAACAACTTATTTAAATTTGATTTGTTCACAGTTCGCTTTAATTGCTCGCACACGTGTATAAAGTATGGATTGTTGGGACGTCTACCTCCCAAGACGAATATCTCGCTTGTATTGTTTATTTGAGTGCAAAGAATATTAGCTACTTCATTTAAGTCAAAGCTTTTATTTGCATTGAATTTGATGTCCAATGTTTTCTTGTTTGCAGTATACCAACGCATGAAAAGTCTTTCTCTAAATTCATGACAGTTTACTAAGTAAAAATGAAGAGCGGCTCGACCAAATATAGACAGTTTTCCTCTTCCGCCTAACCACACATCCATAACTGAACCATTCTCATTTTCAATAAAAGCCTGCAACTCTCGTATATCTATAGTATTACTTTTCTTTTTCATAATGATAGTGTTAAACAGTGTTTTCAATGTTCAGTTATTATATTGCTTCCATTCGAGTACTATTACATACCAATTTAAAATTAAATTATATAATATTATGTCGAAAATATTGTATTAATGAATCATATTTTTATAACAAGAAATAACATTAATTTGATATTCAACTTTCACTTACAATATATGGAATTATTTTTGTTATTCATTTGCAGACCGTATTGTACAAAAATAAAATTACAAATAAATACAAATTTACAGATATAGCTGCGTTTTTCAGGTTATAATTACTACTGATTCCATCATAAATGCCTGCTAAATTTTATTGTCTTGCACAATGTTCTTTTCATGTAAACTTATTTTGTTTTTGGGACGACTGTTAATTTAAAGAATACATAATATTTTAACAAAAGGTGGTACATTTTCATGTCATGCAGCAAAGTGAAGATCAAGATTATTACCTTAAACATACGCCTAATTGTCCAGCAGTGCCTGCAGATGACGACCTTACAGCGATGATGGCAGGCGAAGGCCCTACGGGCCAGGGGCCCTGCATACGACGATTTTCCAGCGATGATGATAGGCGAAGGCCCTACGGGCCAAGGGCACTGTAGACGTTGACCTTCCAGCGATGATGGTAGGCGAAGGCCCTATACGGGCCAAGGGCACTGTAGACGATGACCTTCCAGCGATGATGGCAGACGTGTGATTTATCAAAACAAAATCTGAAAACAAAAACGTCGTTGGACAATGTCATAGAGGGCTGAGACTTAGCTAATTTCGACTCTACGTGTGTGTCATATATTACAAGTTTTACGTTTAAGTAATCCTCCTCTTATTACGTTCTGTATAGCAAAACGTTAAGTAAATAGATGGGAAATAAATGTTAAAATTTGAAGATGAAGTGTGACGTTGGACGTTTGATTCTAAACATCACACAAATTTGTGCATATAAGATAACTAGGGAAACGCCAAAGTCGTTGTTAAACGAGTGAGTTAGCCAAGTGTTTTGACTTCTAAAACCGGACCGTCGGGTCACCTTACAGGAACTCACTCTGCTTGCCACAATAATTATTTAAATTGAACATTCAAAATGCGAATCGTATTCAAAACGTATTAGCGTGAAACATTAACAAATTTCCAAGATAAAACAAAATCACCTAATTTTTATTTCCCATTTAACACCCATCAAAAATAATATGTGGGTGTAAAAATATAAAAAAAAAGTTAGGACTGACGGGTATCGAACTCATCCATCCGTGCGGTAGGCTAAATGGTTACCACAAGGCCATGCAGGCCACGTCGACTTCGTCCCGCTAACTGCTACGAAACAAATGCCATTGATATTATTAAAAATCACATTTTTATTTATTGTAGGCTTAAATCGCAATGGATCAAGCTGAATTTGTTTACAGTTCTTAGTAAACTCGTACCGGATGTCTGTTTAAAATTTCAGCGCAATCTGTTCAGCGGTTCGGCTGATTTTCGACGTACAGACAGACAGACAGAATCACAGAATGAGAGAAGTTTGAGTTGAATGGAGACACTCGGTCGCTCCGCTCCCTCGTTTAACTAGGACTAGGGAAACGCCAAAGTCGTTAAACGAGTGAGTGAGAGCCATGTGTATAGTACCCGGTATCATTCCCCATACTGGGCTAGATCCAGCCTTGGGTATATGGGATGAAATGGGATGTTCCCGGGTACTCAACACTTGGCTCACTCACTCGTTTAACAACGACTTTGGCGTTTCCCTAGTTATTTAAACTGAACATTTGAAATGCGAATCGTGTTCAAAACGTATTAGCGTGAAACATTAACAAATTTCCAAGATAAAACAAAATCACCTAAGTTTTATTTATCATTTAACACCCCTCAAAAATAATATGTGGGTGTAAAATTATAAAAATGTTCGAGCAAACGGGTATCGAACCTCAACCCTCCGTGCGGTAGGCTTAATGCTAACCAATAGGCCATGCAAGCCACGTAGAAGTGGTCCCGCTAGCTGCTACTAAACAAATGCTATCGATATTTTAAAAATCACATTTTTATTTATTGTAGGATTAAATCGCAATGGATCTAGCTGATTTTGTTAGCAGTTCTCAATAATTTCGTACCGGATGTCTGTTTTAAATTTCAGCCCAATCTGTTCAGCGGTTCGGCTGATTTTCGACGTACAGACAGACAGACAGACAGACAGACAGACAGAATCACAGAATGAGGGCCGTTCGAGTTGAATGGAGACACTCGGTCGCTCCGCTCCCTCGTTTAATTAACTATAGCGCCGGAAGTTTTTTCCATGGGGGGGGGGGGGGGAGGCAATACTAAAGAACACTATCCCTCCATCATAAAGGGGCCCCTGAGCTCCAAGTCACCGTCAAACATTCTATACTCAAGATTTGATGGAATGAAGTTAATTTCAGAAGTTGGAAGTTAAAAAAGCGGGACTCGAACCCGAGACCTTTTGCATTGGAAGCAGGCACTGGACTGGACTGATCCGACGAGCCACATAGTTTAAAGTGTCGTGTAATGTGATAGTTTAATGTAATAATGTAATGTATATATAATTTATTGAGTTGATACGATCAAGATAACAAAATTTTACGAAACAAACAAATGTTCACGATAACGCCTCAACCAAAAAAGTGCGTTCGTACTTTTCGAACTACGTACATTTTTGTCGTCCATCAAGATTTTGTGTGTGCATACAAAACAACAACATACATAACATTGTTGTGCATACCTTGCATAATTTGGTTTTCCAATTTTGTACCATTTGGCCACACGAAAGATTTAACATAGACCAACCAATATTTAAATAAATGTCATGGACTTTGCATTCCGCATTCCACTGATCTTGTCACCCTCCTTGACGTGGTTGGTCCGTGGCTTTAGCCAATGACAGAGTCCCGCCCGACTCTCCCGTCCGACGCTCGGTCGGGAAGTTTGAATATCACGTAATATCATTGTAATATGTTTAAAATGTTACGTTTAAATGGGGTGAAAGGTACGGGCATATTGCCTTATATTTTGTTTTTAGTACTCTGCTACATGAGGGGCTTCATTCCGAGTGATATATTAATTTTTAGAATTATGGCGGGAAAACGGGCCACAACGCACCACAACCTGATGATAATTGCAAATCTTCAAGGCAATAAATAATCCAACAACGGAATTTAGCTAACAATCTCACTTGAGCAAGATTTTTTGTAGAAAATTTGTTACTTTGACGCGTAATAAGTAACCATTCGTGTTTTAATTATAATTTGAATTGAGTTTTGTTATTTTTTCATTACAGTGACTTTTTAATTACATTTACCAATGAGCTATTGTCTTATCTCGTGTTAAACGAGCTTTTGAGGAACCGAGCAGTGAATGTAACTGCATGTGTATCTAAAGCGGTTGTTAATTCATTCATAAACTATGCTCTTGACACTAGCTAAGACGTCACGTGCCGTTTGTGCTGGAAATAGTAAACGTAAAATGTTCTGCCCCTTCAAAATTGAAAATATTTACTCATGTGGATTGTTTGAAAATATATCATTCGGCTATGTAGGATACTTATTAAATGTACAAGTAAATCAAATTAATATACATTGGGTTTACATTATTGAATAGTGAAAAACTTGTCAACCTTGGTCATTTTCGAGCTATGTCCCATAAGAAATAACATTCCGACGATATTTATGCTCCGTGAGCTTGGAATATTTTGGAAAGCAAATATATTGGTAAATAGAGATGTATCTGTACATACACTACTTTTCGTGTTTGTAATTCAGACACGTGATTCAAACAAAATATATCAGTGGCGTAGCGCAGAACTCCCCCCCCCCCCCACGCGACTCAATTCTTTTAACGTGCCTATTTTTATTAACATCGTGTATGGTGCTTATTTGGTTGGACTTTGCTTTTGCCCAATAAGGAAGGTGAATTCTGTTCTTAAGAAACGTTTGTCATAACTGAAAATGTTAACACTGCGATTGTCTACGCAAGAAAAGTTGGGAAAAATCATTGTATACCACCCAAGATGGGATATATTTTTTTCCCCGACTGGGCCCGGGATAGAATTGGCCCAGGATATTTCTCTGCCGATCGTACGAGGCGAGAAAAAGAGGCAAAGTCTATCTCGCAAACATCAGCTATAGACGTTCTACGCTAAGAAAGCAGATGCGCGCGGTTTCGACGGGCCAATGAGCGATCAGTATATTAAATTGGGGGCCGCTGATTGGCTAAAATTCACCTGCCGGTGACGCCAGCATCTGCTTACTTTCGTTGGAACTACTATAGTAGGCCCTAAGTAGGGGAGTATTAGTCCTCGAAACTAGAAGCGAGCTCTGGCAATCGTCGGGGAACCCCTACGACGATGCCCCCCATCCCACTCCTTGCCAGTGGCTGCAGGTTCTGACCAGTACGGGACTGTCCTCCCCACATCCCTTAGGTGCCAAATGACCTAACCGGTTGGTGCGCCTTTAATTAAACCAAATAATTAAAAAATGTTATCTTGGTAAAAGCTTGGTCGCTTTGATTTACTGTTCCCCCCTGAAAATCAGTTATATTACTGTGTGGGTAGACTCTAAATACAATTTATTTATTTATTTTTATTTAAATAAATGATGTACTATAATGAAATTTAGAAAAGTACGTGTATCCATGCATGCAATCATTATCATAGCAAACTTGTTAAGTTCAATAAATAATTAGACGAGTGAGCGAAGCGAATGAGGAAATTATAACGCTACTCGATCGGGCCTTCTCGTGATTAATTCTGTATGTTAAATGTCTGTCTGTCCGGGCTCATACGGCCGAACGGCCAAATAGATTGAGCTGAAATTTTAAACAGACATCCGTGAGCAGGTAACTGAGAACTGCTAACAAAATGAGCACAATCCATTTCGATTTAAACTTACAAGAAATAATAAACTGAAAAATAGGCCTAACAGTGAAAGGAATTCTTTTAACGACAATGGTTTTTCTTTTGAAAAAATCACTGCTTCTTAGATGTTACTCGGTTGCAATGGAGGCAGTGGAAAAATATTTGTATGCAGTTATGCAGTGACAAACTAGGTCTATCAAAACTTGCATGTTTAAGGTACCCCCAAATTCCGCTGGGAGATTGAGTAGACCTTGCAATCTTTACTCGTATTTTGTACTGGCTATGTTTTCCATAGTATTGTCACAGTTGATGTAGACTAAACTGTTATATGCATTTCAAAACATGTTTAATATTTTTAAAAATACAATCCATAAACTACAAAAGCTTATCCGACCAGGGGATTGAACCCAGGTCCACCACATTCCGGGTGTAAGGGCGCCTTAGCCAACTAGACTAGGGAAACGCCAAAGTCGTTGATAGACGAGTGAGTGAGCCATGTGTTGAATACCCGGTATCATTCCCCATACTGGGCTAGCCTTAGGTATAGGGGAGGAAAGGGGATGTTCCCGGGTACTCAACACATGGGTCACTCACTCGTCTATCAACGACTTTGGCGTTTCCCTAGTAAACTAAAACGTTTATCAACTGTCTCCATTCTTTATGGGAGGCCTACAAGCCATCATTGGTGTTGGCTACAGCCTTGTTGCCAGAATGCAATAAGAAAACTTTGAGCTCTGAACTGTTTTCTCTTCGGTGAGTCGGTGATTAAATGTTTTCCATTTGTAAAATTACTTCTTTATCGGAATACAATAAACTAAGAGTATAACGAGTGGTATACTACAGTAAATAAAAGGTAATACTCTGAAAAAAACATAATTCTAATAGGTAGTAGAAAATGCGAAGGCATTCGAATGCTGTAGGCCTAAGTCAGAACATAACCTCTTTTCATTGCTATGAATGCAAATGAACCCAAACTACTAAAATATGTCTGTACAAACAATATTATGGAATTATCCTTCATAGTATAAGGTCCATGGTATGAGTAGTAGGGGCTACTCTTCTCCTGTTATGGTTAGAGAGGTGTAACAAGAACATGCTTTGTGCATTTCGATCTAAACGGTTATGCAATTGGGAAATGTTTCATTCGATTTCGTGAATAGAAGTAGACAATATTTTCCTAAGATTTGTTTATTTTTTAGTATTTGGTTTAAGGGCACGCCAACCGTTAGGTCAAAATAATGCTGCGGCTCGCTCCCTTGTCTAACAACGACTTTTGGCGTTTTCCTAGTTTAAAAAAAAGGAATTACAAATATAATTTAATCAGAGAAGGGTACTTTAGAGCACTGTCTTCTTATATGTTTCTTAAATAACTGAACAGAAAATATTTTGAGTTTTGATGGCGACATGTAAAATTAATTTCTTGATTATATTCAATCATGCATAGTGAAGGGAAAGTGTCGATAAGGATACAAACGAACCAGTCTACCCTAGATTAACTTCCAAGGGACCCACGAAAACAAAATCGTGGACCTGTTACGTTAGTAATGTATTTTTAAAATTTATTTTGCATATTTAAAGTCTCAAACCAATGGTCCTTTTCTTGGTCGTTTTGTTGTATGTGGTCTATGACATGTTTTCATTTTCAAACTGAACAAACGCTTACTCCTACCGTTGAGTGACCAGTCCTATATATTTGTAAATGTAAAAATGTGAGCCTGCCACGTCTCTTGTTAGAGCTATCACAGACCTATCACAGAAATATTCCTCTTGAAAAACTGTTTAGCATTTTTTCGTTTTGTGTTGTGTTTGCTGCGAGATTGTTCGCTCCTATTGAACAAACGGCTACTCCGACCTAGTTGAAATATTCAGGTAATCGTGGAAATTTCTAACCGTAGACTCTCCAAGTTGTTTAGTGCTGATAAAAATGGTACTTGTGCCAACTAACCATTACTCTCATCTCATCCTTGCACGTGGCAATAAATTGCGTGAGCGAACTGGCAGTTTTAAGCTTCAATTTCCTTTGCTTTCTTTCTTCTTGGTCAAGATTCAATACGGTGACCCCGTGTCACGCCCCCCCCCCCGCACCGCGGGGTTTGCGGGGTCCACTGCTACGCCAGTGCAAGGAGGGGTATAATTTCTACATGAATATTTGATCTTTTTTAAGTGAAGGTTTGTGCACAGTTTAATGCAATCCACTTTGTAGTTTGTAGGATCATCATTACGCATCGTCATATTTGCAACAATGTTTATAAATTATAACAATTAATTCAATTCATAAGTGTGTTGCTAATATCTTTTTACTTTTAAAGTTTAATACTTTATATTGATTAGTACGCTGGATCCCGGTGGTCTTCCAATGTATTTAGGCCAGCTGTCATTTAAGATTGAATTTTCTAATAGAAAATAAGCTGGTCAAAGTCGATTTAAGAAATTCGCAAACACGCCAATTTTTCACAAATATCAGGATTTGGGGAATTTGTATATTCCGAACGCTATAAGCATTAGCATAATTATTTATAAGCCAAAAATCTGGGAAAATATAATTTCAACCCCCATGACGAAGGGACATATCCACAAGCCAGGAAAATTAATGGTGATTGCATTATTGATTATGATGAGCACCTCTGGCAATCGTTTGTAGCTGAACTTCGAGAACGTTTTTAAGCGAGCGAAGCGAGCGTTTCCATTTGACTCTGCCGGAAAAAATAGTCACTGGTTTTGTTTTGTTTTGTTTTGTTTTTTATGTCTCGCGCTAACGTTCGAACGGAGGCTCGGATCGAGTTGAAATTTTCACCATCCGCAAGCTTTGTACTAGATTGAATGCCATTAGCGTTGAGTGACTCAACGCCATTAGTTTTGTGGCAAAATCGTTCAAAAAGTTAAAAAGTTACATTAATGTTAATCGAAAGTTTTTTTTTCAAACTAAACGGCGACAAAATCTGAGGTGGCCAAATCATTTACAATGTCCGTAAAGTCACCAATATGTTAATTTTATTTTGATCCGATAAGTAGTGTAGATGGAAATTACATAATAACAAAAGTATCGTTACCATGGCAACGAAAAGTCGCACTATGCACTGCTACCTAGAAGTAATCAAAGTACTATCAAGAAAGCAGTGTATTATTTGTAACCAAAGAGTAAAATAGTTTTCCCAAGGAAATGATGTCAAGGTCTTCTAGATGGCGGTGGATTTTATCCACAAAGTAAAGGTTTACCCACGGGTTTACCCAAATACCTTGGCAATAATATTATTGGAAACATGGCCCCGTGGACAGCAAACGTCGCAAATTTTAAAATTTAAATAAATGTGCAATGTGGGTCTAGCTAGCACCTGCTTATCAACGCGTCCAACTGAGCGTTTCCTTCGAAATATTTCATTAGGACCAAAAAATAAGACGTAACTGTTTGCCCGCAGGAGAACAAATAAAAAGGAAAAAGGAAACATTAATGAAATTTAAAATCGTAAATGTGCTATTTTCAGGGAAAATACATAAGTTTAAATTAATGCAATTAAAAAGAATCGTAGGAAGAATGAGAGCCGTGAAGATCTTTTAGGATCAAACCCACATTCGAACGGTGAGGTTTTTTTCTTGATTAATAATTGATTTTTTTTATAATACTGAGGCTACGATGATAGATAGATCACCCGAGCTTTTATTTTCGGGTAGTTGACTAAATTGATTATTTTTTGTGAATTATATATATTTTTAAATCTTACTTGTTTTTTTTAAATTATATACACCACATTTAAGCCATTTAGATAACAATTAATGTTTTTTTAAATTAAATGTTATTCGTTTGAAGTTGTGTCTGGTCTGCACCGCGATTCTGTAAGGATAGCGTGAGTGTCGCTATCGCTAAAACAAATTGATTGTTTTGCTAATAGGGTATTTGCCTAAGTTCCCGATATTAGTGAAAGTATATGCAATACATAGATCATCAAAAGTCATAAAAACGTGAATTTAAAGTTTAAAAAGTTAATATGTACATATTTATTGAGGTTCAAAGTTTGACAGAGAGACCAATGAACGTGTAAATATTTATTTTAACTAGGAAAACGCTTAAGTTTCGCCGCGTTGTTGGATGAGCCGCGTAATTGGTGCATTGAGTAGCCAAGTGTTATGCGGATTTTCTGTTGTTCTGTGAAAAAATCATTACTAAGTTGAAGATTTTTTTAAATTTATTTAAAGTAAATTAAAAATTAACTTTAATTTTTAATTTTTTTAATTAATCGTAATTTAAAAAAAGAAAAAAAATCGTAAAATTTCGATTTTCATAAGAAATAATAATTCGATTGTACTCAAATTTCAAACGAATATATTAATTCAAAAAATTAAGGTTCTGTGAAAAAATCATTACAATCGGATAAAGCATGTTGATGTTATAAGGCAAAGAATTGATTGAAAAAAGAAAAAAACCCGTAAAATTTCGATTTTCATGAGAAATAATTTTTCGATTGCGCTCAAAAACGTGGTAGTTCTAAGTTCAGAGATTTCGAAGGCCTCCATAAAATTTCATCGCAATCGGAGTATCGGTTTAGCCGGAATCGTGTGGACAAACAGACAAAAAAAAAAAAAAAAACATTCCGGAATTTTTTCTCCAGTGTAGTAGAATGGAATCTTTGCTTCGCTCGCTACGCTCATCCAATTATGATTTGTGATTTATGAAACATATTAATTGATTTAATTAATAAAAATTGTTAATTATGATAATTAATTTTATCACTAAATTTACATCCTATCTTGCAATTCTTACTACGTAATCATTTAGTGTACATCATAATCCTTTGGAAAAATAACAAAATTGTATCTTGAAATACAATTAATTGAGCGAGCGTAGCGAGCGTCTCCACTTGACTCTTATGGCTCGAATGTCTGTTTTTTTTTTCTTTCTTTTTTTCTTTTTCTTTTTTCTTTTTCTTTTTTTTTTGTTACTGCTTCGATACAGGTCGCACCGTTTCTCTGATCGACCTGAAATTTTGCACACATGTACATACCACCTAGGCGGGTTGGTGTATATTTTTTTAACAAAATCCGATCGTTGGTTATAAAAAATAAAAAATAAAATAAAAAAATAAAAATTTACCGATCGTTATGAAATTTTGCAGGGTCAATAAGTACAACATTCTCTCCTATTTTCCAAATTTTCAGCTAAATCGGTCAAGACCTTAAAGACTTATTGGTAGAGGTACGTGTATTTCGCTACTGACGATAAAACCGAAATATGTGTAAATCATTCAATTTCAAAAAATGAGCATGAATTGATCAAACCTAGAACAGAAAATGCCAAAATTGAATCACCGCCAAATAGTGAAATATGTGTAAATTACACAATAACACCGAAATTCACAAAAATCGTGTTTTTAACGACGAAAAGCACTAAAAATGGGAATTTTTGTTAAATTACGGTGTAATTTTCACTATTGTATGCAGTACAGTTCAATCAACAAAAGGTGTTATAAAATAACTATCAGAAAAAATTATGAATTTAGTCTTAGTAACTAAAACCAGTCTGTTTATAAGTACATTCAAACTTGTTTGATATGTGGCTAGAATAATACGACAGTCGCGAACGAATAATTACACGCATATAAATTGGTAAATATAGATAAAACCGCTTAAATAGAGCTTTAAACCAATAACACCGAAATCTCCAATTTTAAAAACGAAATTTATTACAAAATAAAACCACTTTCACGGACCTCTACTTATTGGTAATCATATTCGAAAAATGATGTTAAAAAATGAAGGAGGCAGTGAAGATACAAAGATACACTTTAGAAGGCATGACGTGAATTAGTACAATGCAAAGATGTTGGAATAGTTTATTATAGTGTACAATGTCAATATCCAGTTAGGCCTACACTGTGTGGTAGGCCTTATGGGAATGTCGTACTCGGGTCATGTTGCACTGTTGCACGTCATGTTACTCAAATAAAATGATACCTATGCTGTTTTCCAGACTCAGAGACTAAATGTATATTATTACAATGAAATAATGAAATATTTTATACGACAAATGGCCAAATACATAATTATGTATAAGCATTGTGCAATTTAAAAGTTAATTAGGCCTAATAATTGAACTTAAAAATGTGATAATGTGATTTTTGTAGAAATCCACAAAAAGTATGTCAGAACTTGCAAGTACAAAATCTTTTAATTTTTAAATAGATATTTTTTGTACTAAATTACATAATCCTAGCCATTTTAATAACATTAAAATGCCTTAATGTAACTACGTCCGCTTTACCACATATCTCGGAAATAATAACGTTATCACCGAAATGAACTTCAATATATTTAAAGAAATGTCAAATATATAATTCGATGTATTTATTTTTTATCTTATTATATAGTGGAATTGAAATTAGACCTTTTGAAAGGATCTAGAGGATTGATAAAAGTTTTTCTCGTTTTTCTCCAAACTACATCTTTCGGACTTCAGCCCTTTCTGTAATTCGTGATTCAATATATATCATTCATATATCTGGTAGTATACGCTTCGCAATCAGTGTTTTCCAGGCATGTTTCCATATACTTTACTAAATCCCCCACTGTAAATATCTCTTCGTAAATTTGTTCTACATAGGCCTACATCGTTGTTTTATAGAAAGCACCTTCTTTAGTTTCATCCTTAGGACGACCTGATTTGTTTGAATCATTTGATTTGCTATTTATTGGTTGAAATTGTTTAGGATTGTTTTTCCCCGTTCGGAAGTTCACTCTGCAAACTTGATGGTAAACTGTATCTGCAGCATGCATATCAATTGCGTGATTCAATCTTTTCTTTACTGCATTTCACCAAAATGCTTTTGTTCCGACTGGATTCTCTACCATGTGACTGTGTTGACGCATCAACAACTTTGGAACAAAAGAAACAGCTTGTCTTAAAATCAAACTAACCCTCATCTGACCTCAACGTAGGTGTTGTACCGCTTTGGCTCGACTTATCGTTGTTAAAGACTTTGTTGCTCTTAGATATTTGGTAAGGACTGCAGAAAATTTTACGACACTGTACATGTACGCCGGTACGCCCTGGTTTTCACTTGCATGAATGTTGGATTGGCGTGACAAGCTACATTTACACCTCGTGCCCACTTTCCACGTAAAATAACTATATCAATCCCAGTTGATAAACTTTCATTGCAAATTACACACACTTCCATGATTGTTCGATGATTACCTTTTAAACAGATTCAATGTTTGTTCCACATTTTTTACGTTCTCTGGTTCGGCTTCAAACCATGCGCAGAAATGTTTAAATTAGCTCGTTTAGTCACATAACCAAAGTTAAAAAACATACACCCATTATACTTTTTTCTAAAATATTCACAAACATATTGCAAGTAAAATCCACGAAACAGATCTGCGAAAATATGTCGCCGGAATAAAAAACTTCCTTCAATGAAATGCAGTAAAATTCGTAGTAAATTCATGGATCATGGACATGCAGTACAATGTATTTGCGTAATAATTGAAATTATTATTCACTGAATAAACACGTCACTGTAGTTTATTAGTTCCTGAAGACCCGTCCGCGATACACTTAAATGTAACCACACAGTAATAATTCGCACCTTATTTGCCTTCACATTTAAGAAACACGAATGGACTAAAAATGTAGAGATGTGTTCTCCTCGAAATTTGACATCGCACTGACAAGAATCTTAGCTTGGCTTCAGCAACTTTAAAAACGAAAATACACGAAAACAGAACCGACAATGTCAAAGTTATTGCTGTGAAAGTAATATGTTTGTTTTCAAGTTTTGTCTATAATTTGATACCGGTAATTAATTAATTCAAAATTAATCAATATACAAAAACGTTACGTGGACGCCAGTTTACTTGAAAACTAACCTGTTATTGGATGTATGTATATATTTTGTGCGATAAATTATTCGTTTGTCGATGGCATTAATACAGTTTAATCTCCATTGATATTTCTCATTTATAATCGTAATTGACCTTTGTAATTAATCAAAATAATAATTTAAAAAACAACAGAAGTAGTCACATTTCACCTCAACTATCTACTGTCACGCTAATTTGGAGCGAAATTGTTTTTTTTTATTGAAATCATTTATTTACCTATGCAAATTTAATAAATTTCGTCACCTTAGATTTCCCGAGACTTTTAGTATGTTAAATCGGATTTTTTTCTGAATACGATGCAAAATAACCATTTCTGTTGCAATTTGTTCAAGGTCAGGGCTATTTTTTTCCCAGTTCAGTCGCACTTTGCTTTATACTGACTGAACCCCATTTAATATACATAAATACTGCATGGGTAATATTTTATTTGTTTTTAAGACAAAATCAGAACTATCACGTCTTTTTTCATATTGATGATGGTAAATCATAACTTGGTTTTGTTCATTTTTATTATCTAACACAATAATTTGTGAGTGCAAAGGAGGTGATAATTTGTATTTATGTTATACCCTACTATTTCGCGGAAATTAGCTGCTCCCTATGTTGGTAAGTTAAATGTTTTTAATAATTTTTAGTTTCTATGATTGCATATTATTTTTTAACCTTGGCAACCGTGTATGCGATGAAGGCAAAAGCGTGGCGCGTGCCAAGATTGGTCGAACTCTTCGGTTCTTTTGAGACATTGTCTGGGTAATAGCTGACCAATATCGAGTCTATTCACGGCCGTTCTTTTCAAAAATCTAGTGCTGTTTCATTCCCTGCATAAGCTTTTTTTACAATGGAACTTAAAAAGGTAATGAGATACCACATTACGAAAACTTGTAAAAAGGCCAGGGATTGCAATTAGAATCGGAACCCGGAACCGTTTGAACTTGTGTTCTATGGAACCGGAACCGGAACCAAACCGTTATAACACAAGGTTCTTTTCAAAGTTCCAAAATGTATGCTTTCAACTTTCAAAAAATTACAATTTCAACTTTTCGAATGATAGTCAAGTAAAAATCGTTTAAAATTCGTACGCTACTTTTTTTAAATGTATCTGCCTATTTAGAGTAATTTGTTTTTATGTCTTCGCTTCCCCTCTGGGTCACATCCTGTCAATTAGACACTAGTTTCAATTCTAGATTAACTTTATCACATACTTATCTTGCAAATTCAATTTTGATCAGCTTTGCAATAAGTCAGGAGACAAAGTGATTTTATTTACGTAATTACACTGCATAATGTAGGCCTAGAAGGTTACAATACATAAGCTTAGCCATTCTTTAGATCTCAATGATTTTGACTTTTGAGTATGAAAAACTTGGCTGTCGTTTTACAAGTTTTTGTATATGCTATACACACGAGTGTGTTGTATTTAATTCGCAATAAACTAAACAAAACTAATGGAGGCTAAATAATCGAAGAACCTCAGAAGGTTTGACTATGCATCTACTCGGTGCACCTAGCTTGTTTTAATAAAATAAAATGTGCATATAGAATTAGGTCAGTGTACTACCAGTTAGTACTAGAAGTACTAACTATCGGGAATCCAATATACCATTAATCTATCTGAGCCAATACTGTGGGCCCAAGCTAGATTCAGAAATTTTCCGAATAATCAAATTAATTAATTACATTTTTATTCAGTTAGTCAAATGAATTAATATAATATTTATTATTATTACAAAGAATTGGGTCAATAAATTATACAGATGATCTTGAACGCAAGAAGGTCCGGCCGGCATCATTCCTACTACTCCTATTCATATTCTTATGGCATTAATACAGTACAGGTACTTCGATTTTTATATCTAAAATAACGTTCACGATTTTGCCGATTTCGAAGATTAATTTTCACCAAGGTTACATAGTTACGAAGTAATTACAAATAAATTAACTAATTGCATTCAAGCTGTTACTTAAATGTAAATTCTCGAATTTTGCTTCCTAGTAATACGTTCTAAAATGCGAATTATTACGAGGAACAAAAAAGTATGGTTGGATATTAAATACTACACTAATCTAGGAAAAATCAAGACTAAAAAAGTTACACAAACAAGATTTCTTACCTTCATTTTCGTAGTACGACTTGGTGAGGAATCAGCACCGTCGAATTCAGATGCACTAGTTCTCTTCTTGACGGGAATATCTTTCACTCACGAACGAATTCGGTTAAAAATCACGTTTTTCCACGGCCACGGGCCAAGTCACAAAGACGTTATTCAATCAAGAACTGTTAAGAGTTGCAAAATTTTCTGAAGAAGTGTGTATTATTTTTAAACGGGCTAACCTTTTATAGTCTTGGGTGACATAAAGCTACCCGCGTGTCTGCTATGTGACCAATAACAGTGGATGCACACTGATTCCATCCCCACCTCTCTGACACAGTGGATTCGTATTGGCTATAACTACCTTTGCACCCTCCACCCCCCACCCTCGCCACTGGCACTTACTCCTTTTACCACACTTATCTGAAGTCAATTTTAACCATATTTATGAATATTTCACATAAAATTGTGTATTTTATAAGAGACAAGTTATACACTATCATTATAATATCTCACTGCTTAATAATATTCAGTTTTACTCCCATTTTGGGAAAACGTTTATAACTAAACAACACAACACTATCTCAATAATGTTAAAACACAAATCAAGGCAGCAGCCAAACGTACTTCATGTAAGTGTCCATTAGGGCGCCGCAGCCAAGCGTGGCACGCTAGTACACTCAGGCTCTTTTTCTTTATACATCAAGCCGAGTTGGGCTGTTTTCAATTTTCAATTTAAATTTTTATTAGGCATAGTATATACATAACATTAAGATTGTAATTGTTGTCATCCAGCCGTCATGAAACGTGATACAAATTTGAAAACTGTCATAATCTTGGGGATTTGGGTACCTGATAACATATGCCAAATTGGTTTGGAGAACGAGCATTCCTTATGGGTAGAAGAATGAAATTTTAGCTTTTTAGGTTTTTGATGCTAAATTGGTGAACATATATTTTTGATAACGCTACGAAATGCTAATTTTTACGAAAATAAGGTTTATCCATACCGAATGAGTTTAACATTGTATTCTAATGTTTTAAGTAACTAATATAACTAGGCCTACATTGAATCTAAATGTTCCTATAAGGCATCATTTCCCCTCAAAAGGACAAGAAACTACCCACACACAAACGAAAAAAAAATGATTTATAAGACGATCCCACACAAACGAATATGAGGTTTGCCAAAAATCAGGAACAGCAAACCAGGGAGTATAATAAAAAAAAACTTAAAATTAAGTGATGATCAGTCATATTTGGGGAATGAACTTTTAAAATTGTGTTTCACTTAAATTACAATTAAACTTTTGGCACTATTAAATATTAGCAAATATTTTGAAGATTTCACATCTTTATTAACACCCACATCGCCGTGAACCGATAAATCGCAATAATTGATGAGCGTAGCGAGCGTAGCGAGCGAAGCGAAGATTCCATTCTACTACACTGGAAAAAAAATCCGGAATGTTTTTCTTTATTTTTTCTTTCTGTTTGTATTTTTGTGTGTTTGTTAACACGATTCCGGCTAAACCGCTACTCCAATTGCGATGTAATTTTCTGGAGGCCTTTTCGAAATCCCTGAACCAAGAACTGCCACGTTTTTGAGCGCAATCGAAAAGTTATTTCTCATGAAAATAGCAATTTTACGATTTTTTCCGATTTTTTTTTTTAATTCTTCGCTCTTAAACACCTACATGCATAATCCGATCGTAATGAAATTTGTATGGGACCTTTCTTATATGAAACCCTAAACTTGTGCCAAATTTTAGCACAATCGAAGATTATTTCTCATAAAAATAGCAATTTTTCGATGTTTTTTTATTAATTTTAGACGTTCTTCACACACATATTGGAGGTACAACGCAATGTTGCATTCCTAGAACCAATTCAAGATTCAAACTATTATCGTTGACTTTGGTAGCTGGAACACTCGCCTTTTCATCCTGCTACATTCAAGATAAGCATAGATAATTTAATTCAGTATAACCATGACAATTGTCCTGTATTTCTTGTAAAGAACTCATGCTATCAGAGCACACGAATCCACAACGACAGTGCAGGATGTACTTAAGAGCTTCGCGAATTGCAAATAACTCTGCAGTGAACACTGAACACATAGGTCGCTTAACCTGGTTCGTATAGTTTTTGTGTGGAATTGGATTTCGGCACCAACCTTGTAGAGATGGGAATTTTGGCCCGGCCCGGCCCGAAAGTTATTTTCGGGCTTCGGGCCGGGCCGGGCCCGAAGCATTAAAATTTCGGGCCGGGCCGTTTCGGGCTTTCGGCCAGTTCGGGCTTTCGGGCTTTCGGGCCAGGCTTCGGGCCGGGCACCACATTTAACTTAGGAAATAGAGATTGGTGTTTTGGCCCGGCCCGACTTCTCAATGCTTCGGCTCCGGCTCGGGATAGTTTCGGTTTCGGGCCTCGGGCCGAGCCGAAGCATTGAGAAGTTGATTTCTAAATCATTTTTTTAACTGAATAAGATAAACGTTAAAGAAAGAAAGAAAGAAAGAAAGAAAGAAAGATACAGCAGACAGACAAAAACAATGCGTTTTCACAGTCTTATTATTATATAATAATTAAAGTTTCATCTCCTAGAATCCAACCTCTTTCTTAGACTATAATGAGCTTCGACGTCGAGGTGGACAGAAGGGTTTGGAGTGGACATCACCACAACCCCACAACATGATTTGCGATACAATACTCCCGAACACAATATCGAACGTGCTTCGACAAGAAGATGGACAGACTATGAAGAAGGACAGGCTGTGTTTTTACAACTTACATCTGAGCCCTTAAATTGTCGCCTGGCGGTGGCGGCATTTCTCCCGTGATCCCATCGATGTCAATACAAGTTCAATACTCATAGACTTAAGTCATAAATATTAATAATTTGTGAACATGTCACTCGGCACTTTGCTTTTCACTGTCCAATATGATTTGAAATAACAGTATACTCACTCGTCTAGCCCGAATAAACACAAAATAGAACGTGCTCTCACATAAATATGTAGGCCTACAACTACATCTGCGTCCCTTATTGGCGGCATCACACAATATCGATAAATATACACGCACAATTCATAAACATGCCATGTGGCCAATTTGCTTTAGGTCTACACTGCCCAATGCCCACCCAGATCTAGGTATAACGGTATATAGTCGCAGAAGAAATACTATCATACTGTTGGCAAAGACGGCCCATTTGCTTTGACGAGTCTAAAAATCCAGACTTTCGGGCCGGGCCGGGCCAGGATGATTATCTTTCGGGCCGGGTTCGGGCCGGGCCGCAGTATTTTTTTAATAGTCGGGCCGGGCCCGGGCCGGACCGTTTCGGGTCGGGCCTCGGGCCGGGCCGGGCCGCCGTTTTTTTTTTTTAAATTCGCATCTCTACAACCTTGTTATCAAGTTTTTTTAAAGAGTGGTGGATTCAAATGCACTTTTTCTTAAGGAGTGGATTAATTGCAGTGTGGGGACATTGCTAAAACACAAGTAAAGGTGTGTATTAGTAATACTGTATTACTGTCGGTGCTAGGCTCTGTTGTGGTACCATTAGGCCTATATCTTCAATAATTCGCAATTTAAAATTCGATTTCAGCAATGTCATTAAGTGTTATTTAATAACTTTTTAAAAATATTCATCCCCCCACGTTGTTTCCTCGGTTAGACGAAAATTGCCAGTAGAGTGTTTGTAAACGTTGATTTTCAGGTTCGGCATGGTTGGTTTAGTTGGGAATAAATTCAGTTTGCCCTTAAAAAACAAGAACAGAATAGCTTACGCCTTCTACCAGTAAAACATTACAATCGTGGTATGCAGACAGACCAGGCCCACACGAAACCAAGCGCATTGCACAATGCACATGCTAAAACCGCCCTTGTTGCTTGGTTGTGTTATTCTCTATGGCAAACAATAATTCGAATGTCTAAATAAGCTAAATGCCATGCGATATTTATGAGAAACAGTTATTCAACTGTATTTTAAAAGGAACCAGGTCAAACTTAGAAGATTTCGAAGATGATTGTGACAGCCATATAACCGCAATAATGCGAAGAGGTGTACATACAATAATAAAGATAAAATCACCAACATTGAGTGTGGTTAACTTCGCTCATACCCAGTGGCGTAACTAAAGGGGGGGGGTTAGGGGGTTAAAACCCCCCCCCCCGAAACATCTTTGAGCCTAATAATTTTTGATAAGAGCGCCCACGCAGTAATTAGTTGAGGTTCAATATTCAGCGTGCAGAGTGTATCACTTGCCACACACCCACTCGTCGTCCGTCGGCCATCCCCACTCACCCCCAACACTCACCCCCAACAGTGTGAATATTGTGAGTGAACAACAATAAATCGATGAATATAAAATTATTCTGTATTTTCTTTTATGTAGAAAAGTAACACCTCCATACTCCTATAACTAGTAAGCGCAAACGTTTTTTTCAGGTGGGTTGTTGAATGAGCATAATATTGGTCCATTGAGCTGCCTGCGTGTTATGCAGATGGTATTTAAATTGATTTTGTTTTCCATTGCTATGGCCTGCGAGACACGCTTGGTAATATTGTTTTAATTTTTACGACGATTACATGAGAATCAGGGGCGCACATTACATTACACACCACATTACAATCGAATAAAGCATGCAGGTGTTATAGTATAAGTCGAAGATTTTTTTTTTTAGAAAAAAGCGTAAAATTGCGATTTTCATGAGAAATAATTTTTCGATTGCGCTCAAATTTCACAGGAATATATTATTTCATAAAGTTAAGGTTCTGTAAAAAAATCATTTAAGAAGAATCATCATCATCATCATCATCATCATCAAGAAATTTTTTTAAATCTAAAAAAAATCGTAAAATTTCGATTTTCATGAGAAACAATTTTTTGATTATGCCCAAAAACGTGACAGTTCTAAGTTCGGAGATTTTGAAGGCCTCTAGAAAATTTCATCACAATTGGAGTATCGGTTTAGCCGGAATTCTGTTAAAAAACACGCAAAAATACAAACAGAAAAAAAGAAAAACATTCCGGAGTTTTTAGTCCAGTGAGTGGAATGGAATCTTTGCTTCGCTCTGCAAAATGCTTACCTAAATTCAAATTTTACACATTATTGCATCTTTGATGGTGCACTTTGTTGATCACTTGAGCAGCTATCTTGGCGTCTACAAATCACAAAATAATACTATACTTGAAAAATTTTTTCGCCTTCGGCGAAAAGGCCTCCGGTGGCTGGGGCTTCGCCCCAGACCCCAGCTGCACCGCGCAACCTCGTGTTGTCCAGGAACCCCCCCCGAAATAATTCCTAGTTACGCCACTTCGGTAAGTAGAGCCGGGAGTTCTAGGTTTGAAGTTCGAACATCAGTCGGGGCGTGATATCAATACATGGGCAAACGTTCGTTTCAGTAAGAAATGAAACGTTACTTAAAATCAAAAAACAAACTTATGAGAAAAATGTGTAACACAAAATATTTTCACATTATTTTCACACATCCGCCATCTGTTACTTTACTAGGAAAACGCCAAAATCGTTGTTAGACGAGGATACAGTCATGTTCTGTGCTGCTTTGAAGTTGATATGACGTTAACAATAAAAGTGATTGTGATGAAATTTAACATTACTCGCAATTAAACAAGCAAGTCATAGGTCCTATACTACATTTAGAACAACTACTATAATTCACACTCAATCCTCTAAGCCTGTATAAAGCTTGGATTTCTATGTACACGTATTATGTACGATATTTCCTTTCTTAGCTCGATTGCTAAATTCAATGGATAAATAAATTTGTTTTAAAAATATTTCTAACAGCTATAGTAATTAACATTAACAAAACAATAAACAATTCATACAGTACCATCTCGGCGAAACTCTTCTTGTTCGATTCTTCAGTTCATAGACATCTTCAACACCACATTGAAGACACTTGCTGGTATTCCATCTGTCTATACACTTATTACATTCCCATCGTCCAAGCAATGCATCGTATGTCTCATTGCTCATATTTAT
This sequence comes from Sweltsa coloradensis, assembly GCA_024449915.1. Taxonomy (NCBI): domain Eukaryota; kingdom Metazoa; phylum Arthropoda; class Insecta; order Plecoptera; family Chloroperlidae; genus Sweltsa; species Sweltsa coloradensis. The sequence continues at coordinate 2,218 of JAMZAV010006680.1, read as the reverse complement.
ACACATTCGATGAAAAAAATCTTTACATACCCAGCACTCTAGGCTTTTATTTTTATATTTCTTCTGCAACTTACACACGGTACAATACTTAACCATTCTGAATGAAAATGAATTACCATTTAAAATCGAAAAGGTCTTATATAATTCAATTAACCTTATTCTGCTTGTCAACAAAGTGTAAACGAATAATATTGACACTTGGCTATAAATCAAAATAACAAAGTTTTAAAGTAGCTTATGAGGTCCCCTCAGTAAATTTGAAGACTTTAAATCCCTACAAAATCTGTTAAATATAAACGGAGTTTACGTCAACTACTAAATATTATACTATAATAGATATAATACCTTGTCTTGGGTACAAGTAAGGTTCAAAAATGATTTTAAATCTAATATGAACTATTTGCTTCTGTCAGAATCAAATAAAACTTCAATTGTTTATGTTATTTTACAGCTTTTCCCACACAATCGAGTAAAACAACTAATTATGCTGTAAATAATGAAAACTAAAACTTCCCTTCAATGTCACTCGTAGTATAATTCTAGAAGATCAAGATGCAGTCAAAATTTGATATGGGTTTCTTGTATTTCCGTGTAAAGATAGAAATTTATCAGGAGATTTTCTAAACTTGACAGATTGGAAAAAAGACAAATGCATTGTCGCATTGTTAAATAAATAAATAAAGAAAGAAATAAAGAAATAAATAAATAAATAAATAAATAAATAAATAAATAAATAAAATAAATAAAGTATTGGAAACAACACAGGTTATCACATGACATTTGATTTTCGTTCACATTGAAGTGTTGTTGGTCCACTTTCTATGGTCACGTTTTTTTATTCATTTTGGGGATTTTCTCCCATTATTAAAAGCAATGATTTTTTTACATTGTGACTGTCCAAGATATAATTCTGATATTTTTGCAGACGTGCACATCAATGGAAAGAACATTCTGACAAACTTGTATTTTCCATTGAAACTATTAATTAAAACAATAAAAAAACACACCTGCAACTAGTAAGGCGTGAAGAGGATTTCACATGGTGGAATGGATGTGTATTCTACTGCGAACATTCCCACGAGAAAGTGCAATATACAATATATATTAATCTCGTTTAATTTATTGCCCTTCAGTTTCCAAAACTTTGCGGAATTATAAGCACCGAATTAAAATTAAAATCACGTGTCTGGATTTAGAATTCACGTCTGAGGCCCGCCATTTGTTTTCAAAATCTTTTGAAAATATATGACAGGATGTTTCGGCAACCCTTTGATTGCGATTGATGCCTTCGAAGATAGCACATCATGTGGCCTGCACCTTTGGGTTGAAATGCCAAAAGCCAAAACCCGCAAATTGTTCTGTAAACCACTGACACTATTTTATGATGGGAGGATTAACGCGGTGAACGGCCGGCTGGGCAAACCTAGTCGGCGCCATTCGCATAGAACAGTCGGCAATATTCTTTCAACCCCTTTCGGAAATCTCACGGATGTTATGTGTCTACTTGTGAGTTTGAGTTGCCGTTTACTTCTTCGATAATGAAGAATCGATATTTTCACTCGATTACTAAGGTCGTAGTGCATAATAATATGGTGGACTGAAAATTGATTTCAATCGCAATATTAAATGTCAATGAATGACTAGCATTGTCACGCATAATCTCAATTGCGGACAATCAAGTAATCGATTATCTTATTCAAATACATTTTTGACGGTCGAAAATAATCAACCAATCAACGATCGTCACAATTAACACCTCATAATTTCTATGTTATGGAGATGATGGCATCTAATTAACTAATAATGATAATTGCCACTAACTACTTCCGTTTGACACGTCGGAGTCAAACATGATGTTCTCGTTGCTTTTTTTCATCAGCTGCCGATAATCTCGGGGGTGCCAAGTAAGTCCAACACATAAAAATAGCAAGACTCAACGCGAGATCTTCGCCACGCTGGCAATCGTCATTCCCGATTCAATATTTCAATCGGGAACGCTACTGAATGACATTATTCATATTCATATTCAGACAGCCCTTGATAACTAGTTTTCATGCCATCTGCATTCGTGCAGTTCATAGATATGGGTTAAATTATTAAATTAGTTTTAATTAATTAGGAGTTCCTAATTATGACTTGTATTTTTTATTTCGCTGCACCTATTATTTAGAGACAGCTTTAGTTAACTAGTTTCATCCATCTGCATTCGTGCAGTTCA
>JAMZAV010006679.1:0-37068 GCA_024449915.1 Sweltsa coloradensis | reverse complement strand
AGAAACAAGAATCTGTGTTGTTATGTGTTGGTGACACTGAATAAACTAGATGAGCATTTGGAATCGAAGGATGCTTGATAAACAAGACGATGGCCATACTCCCCCTCACATATTGCCAACTTATGAATAAGAAACTGCGATAGGGGCGGATTGCTCGACCCCACGATTACGAAATACCAATACGCAAAGAGCGCGGCCAAACAAATAATAAATGAAAATATATATTATTATGTTTTATAACCAGGGGCATCAACTAAGATTACAAAACTTGCAAGTATTGTTACTTTTTACATCAGGATGACAGTTTCTTTCGCTTAGGAATAACTCAAACATTATCGTTCTTATCATTGGGGCAAAATGTACCAAACCAACTGCATGGACAGTATACCATTTCTATGGCAGGCCTATATATGGTGTGAAGATGGTGAGGGCAGAATATATAGGGGAAATTTTAACATTCATTTGCCTTTTGACTGAGAAAATGTTTGAAACATATAACTACAGTAAGGATTGCCGGCTGTTGTGTCATATAAGTTATAACACAGTGAGCTACTTTGACCGGCTAAAAATGTATACATTTCAATTTCTTTCAAACAGTCCATCAAGTTTTTGGTCATCTTATACGTATAACTATTCATTCCAAATAATAATAGGGTATGCCTGGGCGAATGAAGACCCAGGTGTCCCCAGTTCTACTATAGTTGGGGTGTGGTCGCTGCGAGTTTGTATTCGGGCTTTGAAGTGGGATCTTACGATGATGTTATGATGCTTACGAGGAGAGTCCCGGCGCGTGACATGGCTGCCGAATGGGGCCAGATTTGGGGGGACAACCCCATTGTAACACCCAGCAAATAGGGTGTGAATCTTTTAAGCCCCTTCACCGTTAAATTCTTGAACATAACTTCCTATCTACATTTTTATGGATGTTTGGCGCCCTAAGTTTTACAAATTAGACTCAATTTTGACCGATTTTTATAGGGAGGAAGATAAAGAATTATTGACGACATGCGGACGCGATGGTGTTGGTGAGAAAAGAGGTTCACGATACTCTCTAAAAGGTGAACCAAGTCTTACAACTATCACCTATCGGAAGTATGAATAAAAAGTCAACTTCTTTCATTTCTGTCAAAAACATTAAAAGCATCCAATTTCACATTTTATGAAATAGAAACAAACTTACATGAGTCATGTCGTTGAACAGAGCGACACGTCACTTTGATTTGTAGATGTGGGCAATTCTGTAGGCCCAAAGCTCAATAACAATGCAAATAACATTCATTTGCTGTTTGTAACAAACTACGGAATAAATTTTGGCAAAACATCTAAGAATGATACTTGTTGAGAAATATTGACAAGGATTTAAAAAACATAACCAACTTATAACACTAATAACGCGATGTTATCACTCATGCATATAAGGACTGGTGGTGTTACAGTATGTTTTTGCTGCGACTTGCTTGCGACTGACAGTTGGGAGAGCGTGAGCTTTGATGTAGAATGCTGAGGTATATCTGGATCCATCGTTTGTCCTATCGGTTTGTGGGTTGCACCAAAATGTCAAATAACAATGTGTGAAATGAAACTTAATACTGGAGTTTACTTGGCACGTGTTTACTTTGTGACGTTGTTAAGAGGAGTCACTGAGGCTGGTTCGGAGACAAATTTCCAAATAGTGTTTACTTTTTTCAGTATAGCGTAAATATGCCACCAAGCAGATAATTTGTAGTAATATTCCAAGCGTGTGTATACACATGGGGGACCGCTAAACTCAAAAAATATATTTCATTCAGGCTAACTAGTAATGAATTTAACAATTAAAAGAAAAATTATTGGGGACCTCCCAAAAGATTGTCAAACTTGACATTTTTCGAGCTAGGTCCCATCGGCAAAAATATCCCATCAGAAATAACATGGGGACGATCTTTAGCCCGTGACCTTGGAGGATTTTGATCCAAAAAAAATTTTCCCATTATTGACGTACTCTATAGCCTTTCCTGTAAATTCTCTATATTTTGTTTTGCAATTTGGGCAAGCAGTTCGGTCAAAATATGCAGATTACCAAGATGGGGTGTGATTTTGGAATGCATATTTTGCGTGTTTGAGGGTATATTTGGGCACAGTTTTAAGACACGATGTTATCAAGGGGCATTTTGGATTGATACTATGGTCTAGTATCTATGTGGACCAAAAAAGAAGCAGGTTTTAACCTGCTTCTTAATCGGCTTTAGCCGATTTAAGAAATTTTCCAAAACACCAATTTTCGCAAATTTCTGGATCAAAAAAATAAAAAATTGGTGTTAAATCACAGTTACAAGATATAATTTTTAAACGGTCATTCTAGTGTAGTATTGTACTATAGATCACGTGGTAAAAAATAATTTTTGGGTTTTTAGCCCCTTTAAGAGGAGTCACTGAGGCCGGCTCGGAGACAAATTTCCAAATAGTGTTTACTTTTTTCAGTATAGCGTAAATAGCCACCAAGCAGATAATTTGTAGTACTATCCCAAGAGTGTGTATACACATGGGGGACAATCGTAATAGGAGATATAGGACAATTATTTGAAATGTTGGAATGTGCTCTGATCGCACCATGTTGTAAACAACCTCCCACATTTTCAAAATTTTCATGTAAAAATTGAAGGTCGAAAATTGTTTCGGAATGTATGTGAAATAAGCTGGATTTGCCGATCAAGCAATTTTAAAAATGTTCATTTAACATTGTAAAAAAAAAATTGTCCCGAGCTCATAACTAGCGAGGGCTCAGCGGCAAACTCCAGGCAAACTCGCCACCTGATTGGTCTACGCGCGTTTATCTTTAGAATATTGCGACATGCATTTACGCATAGGGTCTACATGGAATTGTATGGTAATGTACAAACATAAGAAACAGCAAATGCAAGTTTCGACGCATATTTTTTTATGAAGTTTTCTTTGTTATATTAACAACTTTGTCAATTACTGAATCGGGTCGGGTCGGGGTCACGGGGTAGAAAAACCGTAGGGTATAAGCGCCATTCAACATAAAATCTATGGCTTCAATTTCTATGTAAAAGTGTGCGCCGTTCGGTATAAAAATGTTTGTTTTTTTCAGAGTCAAAAGGTCTTTAACAAATTTTGTCAGGAGCGCCGTTCAACCTAAAAATGTCAGCTAATATTTCTAAGTATTGTAAAATTGTTGTGATGTACCATTCAACATAAGCGTCATTCAACATAATTCGATTCTCGCGACGGGTCGTTCGGTATAAAGTTTTAGGTTGAAAGACCCATCGCGACGGGGCATTCGGTATAAAGTATTAGGTCGAATGACCCATCGCGACGAGGCATTCGGTATAAAGTTTTAGGTCGAATGACACTTCGCGACGGGCCGTAAGGTATAAAGTTTTAGGTTGAACGGTCCATGGCAACCAACAGGCAAGCGTCATGCCAAGTGCTTGGTACTCCGTTTTAATCCGCAACCTGCAATACAGTTGTGTTTGGAGGGTTGACGTATATCTCTGTGCAGGGGGCGAAATAGAAGTCCTGATGTTAATTTACTAGGAAAACACTAAAGTCGATGCAAAACGAGGGACTTGATTGATGTTTAAAAATGTGTATGCAATGCGGAATTTCACATTAATCTCAAATAAACATGATCATACGCGCGGTGATGGTCATGGAGATATACATATTATTATTAATATTCTGTTGGGAGGCAAGCGACATTTCTCCCCTGGTGTTCCCTAATCCCTACCGCCCTTAATATTGGAATGGATACTGGATCGTGTTCTATACATTTGCTTATTGTAATCTAGGTGCCGGTTAGGGCGCCGCAGCCAAGCCGCGGTGCGCTACACACTCAGGCACCTTATACAGCAAGCATAGTCGGGGTGATTTCGAGGTGTCACCCAGCCGTCATGAAACGTGATGTGAGCTTGAAAACTATCAAAATCGAGGGGATTTAGGTACCTGACAACACATGCCAAATTTGGTTGGGATACGAGCATTCCTTCTTGGTGAAAAAATGGCTTGAAACATGCTCAAAGTTAGCTACTACTGCTAGCTATACTGCTAGCTACTGCTAGCTACTGCTACCTTTGAGTATATAACCATCTTATATACTAAAAGCTGCTACGGTCTTATTCGTCACTTTCAATCGGCCCGCGATTCTGACCAAACGGGTGGGGCTACAACGTTCATATTTTACATGGACATTAAGGTAATAGTAATATAGGGTGTTTTGAAAGAAAAACATTGAAAAAGTTTTGCTGGAAGGCTTCCAAATAATTTGTTTCAATATAAGCCATATACAAGAATATAATCTACTAGTTACTTGACAATGATCGACTACATTGTTTACAAAAAGCAAGACTTTGGGCCACAATAAATTTTACACCCATATCGTTAATTGGTTATTCCATAGAAATTAAATCAACTTTGATACAATTATTATTATATTTAACTAGGAAGCTTCGCAAACGCTGTTTCAGGTGCGTTGTTGGATGAGCGTAATTTTTTTATACGAAAACAGCGTAAAATTGCGATTTTCATGAGAAATTATTTTCCGATTGTGCTCAAAAACGTGGCAGTTCTAAGTTCAGAGATTTCGAAGACTTTTATAAAATTTCATCGCAATCGGAGTATCGGTTAAGCCGGAATCGTATTAACAAACAGACAAAAATACAAAATAAAAAAAACATTCCGGATTTTTTTCTCCAGTGTAGTGAAATGGAATCTTCGCTTCGCTCGCTACGCTCATCCAACCATCATGCTAAATTTCATGCTGATAACTCATTCGGTGCCTTCATGGTGAATGCTGGAAATCAAGGTAAAAATAATAAAAACTATTAGGGATGGGGTTGAAAAATGTGGTTTAGGAAATGAGAATAGGCCGATTGGGGTTAAAACACATTAGAACATAATTTTAATAACTGATTTGATTAAAACTATAATTTTTGGGTTAGAGCTATGAATTATTCTAATTTTAGGGGATGATTTTGGGGGTGTTGGGGGTGGAATATTGTTGCCTCTCGGCGGAAGTATGTGAGTCTGAGGTACATCTAAGTGTGGTCCAAGTTTCATAGTTCTAAGATGTAGTACTGTTTTCTTTGTAGGCTCTTATTCCTCTCTGTCCCAACCAACCAGCCAGCCAGCCGAAAGATTTTCGTTGATTTTTACGCACTTTTTTAACACAGAACGGGTTATCGGATCGGGCTGATTTTTTTTTTTGTATGTAATGGTCCACCTATCAGGTCATATTCCGAGTTTCAAGATGGTAAATCTTTCGGGACGACGTGTTCAGATAGCTGAAAACCCCCAACTCGGTAGGAGTAAACACTAAACAGGGTCGAATAATCATCACCTACTAGCAGTCGCGTGCGCTTGGCTGCGACCGAACGACCGTCACCCTAGATAGGGTGGTAGGGAACACCGGAGATGATTGCTTGGCTCTTCGCGGATTATTAATTCTCGTATTGTTATTTGATGAGCGTAGCGAGCGTAGCGAGCGAAGCGAAGATTCCATTCTACTACACTGGAGAAAAAATTCCGGAATGTTTTTTTTTTCTTTCATTTTGTATTTTTGTCTGTTTGTCCACACGATTTCGGCTAAACCGATTCTCCGATTTCGATGAAATTTTTTGGAGGCCTTCGGAAATCTCTGAACTTAGAACTGCCACGGTTTTTGGCGCAATCGGAAATTTTTTCTCGTGAAAATCGCAATTTTACGATTTTTTTTTTCGATTTTTAAAAAATTTCTTCGACTTATAACACCTACATGCTTTATCCGATTTTAATGATTTTTGCACAGAACCTTTATTTTATGAATAAAGATATTCTTGTGAAATTTGAGCGCAATTGAAAAAATATTTATCATAAAAATCGAAATTTTACAGGTTTTTTCTTTTTTTAAACAATTCTTTGACTTATAACACCTACATGCTTTATCCGATTGTAATGATTTTTTCGCAGAACCTTAATTTTATGAATTAATATATTAGTGTTAAATTTGAGCGCAATCGAGAAATTATTTCCTTTAAAAATCGCAATTTTACGATTTTTTTAACAATTACGATTAATTTTTAAAAAAAAATTAAAAAATTAAGTTAATTTTTAATTTAATTTAATTTAATTTAAAAAAAAATTCAACTTAGTAATGATTTTTCCACAGAACAACAGAAAATTCGCATAACACATGGCAGCTCAATGCACCAATCACGCTCATCCAACAACGCGGCGGGACTTAAGCGTTTTCCTAGTATACCACCATACTAAATTCCATGCTGGTAAATTACTGGTGAACATACCATACACGGAGGGGTAGGTGTTTGAAAATAATAGCTTGAGGAAATTAGAGTGGGTCCATTAATTTTCTACCCCGTGACCCCGACCCAATCGGGTCATGGTCAGGTCGAATATATTTTATTTTACTCTATAAAAACATAACTAATTAATAAATCAGTATCAAATATAACTTTAGTTTTTAGAGGGTAAAATCCACTGTATCTGTAAAGCTTGGTATCAGACATCCTTGAAATAAAAAAAGAGCATTCCAGACATAACAATTGCACTTGCACGCCAGAACAATTAACAGCCGAGTAGAGACCCACTTGGTTTAATTAAAGACCAGTAAGTACATGATTGTGCACCAAGGATCATGTTGCTGGGTGGTGCACAGAACGCCTCGCCTTCTCAATTAACAATAACATCTCCCACACTTGTAGTAAATACTCCAATCAACTTGGTGCAACACGATCTCTTAGCCATAACAAACCATAAACGTGTCAAAATAAATGGCTGACAGAGAGAAGTTATTTTAAGCTGTAGATTACGTCATAGAAAAAAATAACAAAGGCAGTTTGTTGATTCTCTCCCATGTTTCTGCTTGTGCTCGTGCATACATATGTTCGTCCTAAACGACAACCTTTTCTGCACTGTTGCGCGAATGGTGGCGTATCGTGCGATTTGATTTTGTTTGATTGGATGAGCGAAGCGCAGACTTCAGTATTTCACTGACCCCCAAAAAAATTATCTCGGGTGTTTTTTTGTTTGTTTGTTTTTCTGTCTGTTTCATCGCGCTCTACCGGGCAAACAGCATATGCGATCTTGATGAAAATTGGAGGGGACCTTCGAAATCTCTAAACTTAGACCTGCCACGTTTTTGGGTACAATCGAAGAAATATTTCTAATGAATATAGTAGGTACTTTAAAGATTTTTCCCGATTTTTAATGCGTCATTTTCGCGATATTTGGGCCGATTCTGACCAAACGGGTGGCTCAACGTTCATATTTTACATGTCCATTATACATGGACACAGAAAAAGCTTTTTTTGGAGGTCAATAGTTGGATGAGCGTAGCGAGCGAAGCGAAGATTCCATTTCACTACACTGGAGAAAAAAATCCGGAATGTTTTTTTTTTTTTTTTTGTCTTTTTGTCTGTTTGTCCACACGATTCCGGCTAAACCGATACTCCGATTGCATAAATTTTATGGAGGCCTTCGAAATCTCTGAACTTAGAACTGCCACGTTTTTGAGCGCAATCGAAATTTTTTTTCTCATGAAAATCGCAATTTTACGATTTTTTCGATTTTTAAACAATTCTTTGACTTATAACACCTACATGCTTTATCCGATTGTAATGATTTTTTCGCAGAACCTTAATTTTATGAATGCATATATATGTGTAAAATTTGAGCGCAATCGAGAAATTAATTCTTATAAAAATCGCAATTTTACGATTTTTTTAACAATTACGATTAATAAAAAAAAAAAAAAAAAAATTAGGTTAATTTTTAATTTAATTTAATTTAATTTTAAAAAATTTCAACTAAGTAATGATTTTGCCACAGAACAACAGAAAATTCGCATAACACATGGCAGCTCAATGCACCAATTACGCTCATCCAACAACGCGGCGGGACTTAAGCGTTTTCCTAGTGTTATATACACTCAATACTTCGCAAGCGTGCGTCAATGTGTTCATATCAATACAATACTAATGAACAATAGTTTGTTACTAATCCTGATTGCAATGTTGGATGAGCGTAGCGAGCGTAGCGAGCGAAGAGAAGATTCCATTTCACTACACTGGGGAAAAAAATAGGGAATGTTTTTCTCTTTCTTTTTTTTTCTTTTTTTGTATTATTGTCTGTTTGTCAACACGATTTCGGCTAAACCGATACTCCAATTGCGATGAATTTTTATGGAGTTCTTCGAAATCTCTGAATTTAGAACTGCCACGTTTTTGAGCGCAATCGAAAAATTATTTCTCATTAAAATCGCAATTTTACGATTTTTTTCGATTTAAAAAAATTCCTTTGACTTATAACACCGACATGCTTTATCCGATTGTAATGCTTTTTTCACTGAACCTTAATTTTATGAATTCATATATTGGTGTGAAATTTGAGCGCGATCGAAAAATAATTTCTCGTGAAAATCGCAATTTTACGCTTTTTTCATTTGAAAACAATTTCTTCGACCTACAAGCTTTATCCGAGTGTAATAATATTTTCGCAGAACCTTAATTTTATGAATGAATATATATTTGTGAAATTTGAGCGTAATCGAAAAATAATTTTGTATGAAAATCGCAATTTTACGCTTTTTTTGTTTAAAAAAACATACGCTCGTCCAACAACGCACCTGAAAAGCGTTTGCGAAGCTTCCTAGTATAAAATAACAAGTAACTATAGAAACTTTACAGCTCGAGTCGCGAGGAGCAGCACTGGTCTGCCGTGTTCCGAGCTCGCCGAGAGGAATTTTTCGACCAAAACGGGAGCTTTTGCAATACACTCGAAATATCAATTGTGCTTTGAAAAGTTCTCAACCGATTTTATAGTGCGATAGCTCGTTGGAAAGAACAGTTTCGCCACTATGCCTTCAAAGAAGTACTTATAAGGAATATGGCTTTTGGTAGAAATGAAAGAATTTAAAATCTGCCAAAAATTACAGACAATACGTAGCGGTACGCGAGAAAATTCACAGTTAAGTATCTATTGTAAAAATTTACAATCGGTCTTTTTCAAAACAATCATGAAACTTCACTCAAAGGCACACCAAATTGTGTCGAGTTTGAACCAGTAGTTTTTCTATGGCAACAGATGAAAAATGGAGTACTTTAAACTACCGGGACGCCTGCAATTAAATTTCAAAAAATCCAAAATTTGACTTTTAGGTCACCATATACACACATAAACATAATTACAACGAAATAATTTTTTTGTATGACTTACACCCAGCGTCTGGAACAGCCTTAAATGCGTTCAATAAGCAAATCTTCGGGCTCAGCAATAAAACTACTTTATTAATAATAATCCAACTTAAACAAAAAAAAATTGTAACGGGACTACAAAATGTGCAGCGACGGTACGTGGTGGGTGAGGGTCGGTGCATGGTGACCCATGAAGGAATGTTCTTACCCCGACGAAAATTGGTATAATATGTTGTAAACGCACCACGCATCGCGGCTTGGCTGCGGCGCCTTAACTGGCAGATCAAGTGTCGTTCCTTGAAATATACTAGGAAAACGTTTAGTCCCGCCGCGTTGATTGATGAGCTTTTTTGTAAGTTTTTAGTTTGCGTAGGACCACTTTTCCTTTTGCAAGTGCTTTTTAAATGCATTGTAGATGATTGTTGTCAAGTTTCTATTGTTACTTGTTAATTGTTATAATAAAACTAAAAAAAATCATATTAAAACCCTTATTACTTTGGATTCTGGCTTACTTTTTCAACTTTTTCTTTCAAAAGGTACTACATCACCATAACCTTAATGTCCATGTGAAATATGAACGTTGTAGCCCCACTTGTTTGGTCAGAATCGGCCCAAATGTCACGAAAATATTGCACTACGATATTCATGAGAAATATTTCTTCGATTATACCCAAAAACAATACACCTCTAAGTTTAGATATTTCGAAGGTCCCCTCTAATTTTCATCAAGATCGCTTATGCCGTTTGCCCGGAATCGTGCTAACAAACAGACAAAAATACAAAAAAAAAAAAAAAAACAATAACAAAAAAAAAAAAAAAAAAAAAAAACATTGGAGCAAATTTTTTGGGGGTCAGTGAAATTGAAGTCTTCGCTTCGCTCATCCAACAAAAAATAAATACGTCCAAACAGAATCCTCCATTTATGTCTGAAACACTATTCTCACAAGATTTGCACAATAATAATATATCAGCCTGACGTCACTTGTCCACCGCCTCCCATTGCCAGACGTCTGGCCGAGCGAGCAAGAGTCACTGCACTCTACAGTCTACACTACAACTCTACTCGGCACATTCTAAATATACCAATGAATGAATGAAACCCAAGTGTTACTCGGCTGCGCACATGTTTAATTACTACGGCGCAACTCTTGGCACGCTACAACGCACAACACATCACGTACATATCGTTTAGGGCGAACCAAATGCGGAGATGCAATTTGCCAGACACTTCACAACACACAGTGGTTAATTTGGGGGCGGACGCGTCCATCATCCACTTACTTTTCAATACAATGTTATTACACACTGTACTTTTTTCAAAAATACAATGTATGAGTTGGAAAAATTCCTCCTGCATGTGTATTGTTTGTACTTAATCTTAAAAAGAACAGGTTACTTTAAAGTGACCATATTTAGTAAACTGACAATATGTGGATTTTCACAATTTTATAAATTGTTAAGGAAAGCACGCTAAAAGCAAGTAAAATGCCACCATTTGGAATGTAAAAAAGTCAAACAAGCTCCTCAGACCCTTGTTCGCTTTTGTTAGTAACTTACCGTGCCACCAAATAGGAAATTTGTGGTAGTTTCACAAGCTTGCGTAGGGGGAAAATATTTCAAATTTTAAAATGTGCTCATTCAATTGTCATTGTCTCAAAAGTTCAACATTTATTGTTGGTGAAAATTGGAGGTAGAAAAGTGGTTCAGACTGTATGTGATATTAGCTGGATTTGCCGATGAAGCGAATTTTTAAATGGACATTTATAACATTGTAAAAAAGTTGGCCCGAGCTCGAAGCTCAGTCTCGAAGCTCGCAGTCTCAAGCACGCCGCACGCGTACTGAAGTATCCAAAATAGGGAGCGAAGCTTAACGATCCTGTGTTCAATTCCCATTGGTGAAGATGACTAGAAATCCTACCTTTCTTGGGGGCTACTCCCTTCCGCCCAAAGCTTTACTCCCTAATGGTGTTTTGAATATTTTTGGTCTAATTTTGTCTGCAATCATTGTGATCTTTGCGACTGATATTAGCCGAAATGGGTGGTTCTGCACACTGTAATTAACCCCAATTTAAAAAACATCAACATCGAAACATTTTTTTAAAAATTTTGTTTTATACTTTTTAATTTTATAACTTAATGTTTATGTATTTTAATGTACTCTCATCAGTAAAATGTTCCATAGGCTATCCTAAATAATAAACAATTAATTTTAGGTGGATTTGTTGTATATTATTATTTAATACCTAATGTAGGACTAATCTTCACCTCTCTCATCACCAACACGCAACATGCTCAATGTTGGAGCAATTAGACATCAGTCAATTACCATGATGTCACTTAGTGAAGTCAAGCTGATTGCACGAGGACAGTGCCCGTGTTAAAACATGACCAACTCGCCATACACGTAAGTAAATCCCCTCCACACGACCTCGCTTATCCCGTGCACATCGCGATGTTGACAGTTGAATAAATGGAGATGCTATAAACGTGAGACAGGTCTTATCTGAACCTGTGGGACTGGGACGTCGTCGTTCTCGCAGGGTTAGTAATCTTTTAAGAGTTTGTCTTCATTAATTGCGGATTAAAGTTTCATGTATGTTTGCCATGGGATGGGAGTTATGTGTATTTGCCTAGGTAGGTGGTCTATCATGTACTCGTTCACTATGGGCACTTGAAAAAACAGAATCGTTAATGAATGATAAAAACGAGAGATGACGTCTTCATTTTAATTCTCCAAGACAAAGTACATCTGTTTCGTATGTTTCTCTTTTCTCTCTGGACAAACGCCTTTTCCGATTTAGATACCATTTTCAGGCATCCTTCAGAATCTCTCAACAAAGGTGTATCACGAGCCCGTCTTTCGTTTTTGGCTTTTTTGCTCGCTGATCCAGTATCCACGTTGGAGGGTATATTAGTATCTATGACCGTGCAGCAATTATTCTGTGCTGTATAACCAAGAGACGTAGGCCGAACCACGTGTTATCCTTATGGTATCCATCATCCGCATGTAGGAACTCTGGCACACATAGGATATTTAGTTATAGATGCAACGCACCACGGACTGGGAGACGCTTACAGCCCCACGACCATACCCCAAAAAACAGACTGTGCCTGAGACAGAGACGTGATTAATTTTCTGACCGTCATTATGTGTATATAACGAAACGTTGGTGTAGCAATGTCAGGTAATTTTTTTGGAACAATGATACAATGGTTTTGCGGGAGTAGCCCAATTCAAATGGAGGTTTATAAACCCGGTACCTCCATCACCAACATCAGTGGGCTGAGTTTCCCCTACTGCTGCTGATCTCTCGTGTTTTGCTCGGTGTTTTTGTAAACAAACATTGAAAGTGTAAATAAAGTAAAAGAAATTTTCGAATGAGTGTCACATGAATGAATTGTGTCATTTTGGGCCGTACAAATATAATATATACAATTTTTTAGTAAAGTCAACGAAGTATGAGCACAGTGTTTGTCTCTCTTCATCTTTCAAAGCAGAGACCAGGTAAATAGATGGGGAAGGCTGTCGTGTTACGGCATTTCTTACAAGTGTTTGACAGGGAGGGGTGTTTGTGTTTGTTGCCTGCTAGAAGGGAGCTAACAAAGTCTGTTGCTGTCGGTCGGTCGGTGTATGTATCATCAAGCGCCATGATTCAGTGGTGAGATGAGATTTATCACTTATAAGTGGAGAGCAAGTGACAGTCTTGTAGCAACGTGACTAAAATGGCGTAAATTTAGACAATCTTGCGGAGGGTAGTGATCATTATTTTGGACCAGATCAAATTCCCTGTGATGTTTCCTTTCAGACGCTTATCGTGGCAAAATAAATTAATCTGGAATGAAGTCCCCAACTGTCTACATAAACGCTGTTATTTGGGCCGGTGATCAAGAATGGGGACGCAAGAATTACTACAACACGGTCTTGACATTACTACAGTGATTCTATGGCTGCCGAATGGGACTAACACACCATGGACCTGGTAAATAAAGTATAAAATATCTTTTTTCTATGCGGTCCGTTCTGTAGTTCTAACACAACGCCCTAAAATTTCAAAGATGAAGATTAGTGCAGAACAAGGATTCGATTCCTTCACCCCTGCGTTCGACTGAGCTGACCTCGTGCTCGTGGAACGATTTTCATTGTATGGCCATAATGCCAATCGTTGGCCAGGACATGGCCATGAATTCAGGGCAGCATATTATATTCGAGTTATCCGAAATACCAGTGGCATAAATTATTAATAAAATATGAATGTATGTAATATGGGTATGAATGTTGAAAAAATAAAAAAATAAATCCAAAACTTTTAGCTTTAGTAGGCGAAAGTTTAATATTAGAAATTCAAGGTACCAATATGCATTAGGGGAAGGTGTTAAAGAGGGATAAAAAAAATGTATAAGTATTTAGAAGTGATTCTTGAACAGGATAACATTGAAAAACCCTTGTAAGACCTGTTAGAATATTCAGGGGCTATTTGGGATTCTTACTAGAATGTGAAATAGTATAATTGAATGTTATTTTGAAAAGGGGGCAAGTCACTGTTTTGACGAAAATGAGTTAGCATCAAATTCTTGCTTATTTTACCTAGACGCACTTTATGGTGTAAAATGGAACAAGTCGGATGAACGTGGACTCGTTAGAGGGGGGGTCCCATACGCGAGTTTTAAGAAAAAAATAATTGCGCGTCGAAAAACGTGCTTGGGCGCTACGTTCTGGTGAAAAGCAATTGAAATATTTTCGAGGTGTGTGTGGGGTGGATTTTTTCAGTGATGAGCCTGACAAAAATATTAAATCACAATCCCATTCACATGGAAAAAATACCATTTGTTTTGAAAAGGGGATAAGTCAGAGATACAATTTTTTTGGGGTGGCTTAACTAGGGCCTCTTGATGAAAAATAAAAAAATAAAAAAAAATAGTGTTAAATAACATAAAAAGTCATGTTTTAATGAAAATATTCAATCACAGTCCTATTCAAGTGAAGGTAAAACCATATATTTTGAAAAGGGGATAAGTCAGAGACACAAACTATTTTTTTTAAACTATAGATAGTAAACTTAACGTTATTGCATTTTTAAATTCATATTTATATAGTGTTTAAAAATAAGTACAGTTTGAAGCATGTACAACAATTATTTAATACCGAGAAAAGTTTTTCTCGTTTATCTCCCAAGTATATGATTTTGTGACTTAATCCTTCGGGTCCTAATTTTTTTCCAATTATTTAAAGGCAGTGGAACTGTTACTATATAAAGTACATTTAAACATTTAAATTTATGAGGCAATACATAAAAAAATTTCCCAAAAAAAGAAATTCCGAAAAAAAAATTTTAAATTTTTTTTTTACAATTTTTTCAAAAAAATTTTTTGAGGGTGAAGAAAAGTGTGCAAAAACCACCCTCGTCGGATCCAGTCCGACAGAGGACCATAAGGGTTAACCCCTTTTTAAAATAACTGATTCAATTGGAAAAGGTACAGAGATGCCAGAAAGGTTATGGTTTTGAAAATATGGCGGATAGAAGAAATGGATTTTAAAAGGGTAACCGAGTAGGAGAAAGTTGGTTTGAGACGGAAAAAGGAGAGGCTCGCTAAATTATAAGAGGAGAAATCAATGGTTTTTTAAAAAAAGGGGTTTATAAGAGAAAGGGAGGTCACAATGGAAATTTAAAAGATTAATTAAATATTAAAATAAAAATTGGAAATATCATAGATAAATTATTAAGATGAAATGGGGGAAAAATTTTTATTCATAAACAGAAAGATATCTGAGTGGAAAATGATTTAAGTATTTTTTTTTTTTAATTTTACCTATTATCCACATTACCACCATACATAATTGTTATACTTTGTAAGACATGTTTTTTAAAACATCAATAATAGACGATGAATCATGACACTTTTAATAAGAGAGGGATATCCATGCAAGAATTAAACCGTCAGAGAAAATAAAAGTGCCCATAATCTAACCTCGTACTATTTGTACAACGAAACAGTGTTTTAGATTGTAATTCCTTTACTGTGCCGCCCGGACCAAGTCTTTTTTGAGTCATTCGAAGCAAATATCGGAGTGTTCACCCCCATAATGTATACAAAACATTAAAAACTGCTCACTTTTAAATTGCCAGATTCCGAAAACGCTTCTGTATTCCATTGTTTTATACATAAGAGCAGCTATCCACTCAACAAATTTTTTCAAGTTTACGAGGACCCACGATGCTTTTAGTGTAAGTTTGTGTATAAAACCAAACTCAACGGTGTATACACAGACACAGGCCTTGCCAGCCAGCCAACCAGCTTCAGCTTCTCATCTGAGCCGAGTCAAGACAGAGGGTTATAGGTCTATTTCTCGCTTTTAAAAACAAAATACACACACAACATGTATTTTTTTTCTTCGTCCTCTCGGCCAGGGCCAGAAGGGGGTTTACAAGGCATCAGTGGTTAATTTTTAAAATAATAGTGTTGGACGCTTGACGATCCCTTTCCCTTTTGGGGGGGGGCATTATTATATGAGAATTCAATATTTTTTCGGTTTTTCCTAAAATCATAACATCTCTAATTTTCAGTGATTTCATACGTTCCATAAAGTTTTATCAAGATCGGAGTATTCATGAGAAATATTTCTTTGATTGTACCCAAAAAGTGGCAGATGTAAGTTCAGAGATTTTGAATGTCCCTCCAATTTTCTTCAAGGTCGCATAAATGCCCGGTAGAGAGCGAACCAACAGACAAAAAAAACATTGAGCATTTTCTTTTCGGATAAGTGAAATTGAAGTTTTCGCTTCGCTCATTCGGGCTACCCGGGGAAACGGCATTTGCGAATTGCGGACCTTGATGAAAATTGAAGGGATCTTCGAATTTAGATCTGCCAAGTTTTGGGTACAATCGAAGAAATATTTATCATGAGTATCGTACTTTTACGACTTTTTCCCTTGATATTTGGCCCGCGTACGGCAAACGGCTACTCCGATGTTGATGACACTTGGTGGGAACGTTCAAATTATTATTATTTATATTATTTATATTATTAATTATTATTAATTAATTATTATTATTATTATTATTATTATTATTATTATTATTATTATTATTATTATTATTATTATTATTATTATTATTATATTATTATTATTATTATTATTATTATTATTATTATTATAGTATGGGCACAATCGAAGAAATATTTCTCATAAAAATCGTACTTTTTATGGGCAACAATTGGTCAATATGACCTCGCCGCCCAGCACCTTTTCGCGATAAGTACTACGAGGCTCTCGTCACGGTCGCATATTGTATAAAAGCTTATCCATCAACGCGACTGGAAAAATCGTTCGCGAACCGGCCGAGTCTGGTTATATATATTCTCACAAAGTGGGGGAATTTTACGACAAATAAAATCGAACGATCACCCGCCTTCTTGAAATCTCGAGATTCGTGCATGCCTACTTTGAAAATAATGCTGTCAAATGGAAATGAAAACATTAATAAGAAATATAGCTTCCTCAAATACCAAGATTCATTTTTTGTCATAATGAAAAATTGTAATTGTTTTAGAGAAAATGCTCGAAATATTTGTGTATATGTATGGGGGGGGGGTCTGAATGAACTAAATCCAGCATGAATGAAATAAATCATTCTACAGTATAAAGTTGCTTGGGCAAACACACTGGGAGAGGGGACGAGAGGGATGTGATTGCACACACACACAAGACATAAGCTTCGTAATCTTGGATTGTAATTGGATGAGCGTAGCGAAGATTCCATTTCACTACACTGGAGAAAAAAATCCGGAATGTTTTTTTTTTTTCTTTTCTTTTTTTTATTTTTGTGTGTTTGTTAACACGATTCCGGCTAAACCGATACTCCGATTGCGATGAAATTTTATGGAGGTCTTCGAAATCTCTGAACTTAGAACTGCCACGGTTTTGAGCGCAATCGGGAAATTTTTTCTTATAAAAAACGCAATTTTACGATTTTTTTCAATTTTTTTTAAATTTCTTCGACTTATAACACCTACACGCTTTATCCGATTGTAATGATTTTTAACAGAACCTTATTTTATGAATTAGATAATCGTGTGAAATTTGAGCGTAATCGGAAAAATTATTTTCTCATGAAAATCGAAATTTTACGGGATTTTTCTTTTTTAAAACAATTCTTTGACTTATAACACCTACATGCTTTATCCTATTGTAATGATTTTTTCACAGAACCTTAATTTCATCAATTTATATACTCGTGTTAAATTTGAGCGCAATCGAATAATTATTTCTTATGAAAATTGCAATTTTACGATTTTTTTATTTTTTTAAAATTACGATTTATTAAAAAAATTAAGTAAATTTTTTATTTTATTTAATTTAATTTAAAAAAATCTTCGACTTAGCAATAATTTTTTCACAGAACAACAGAAATCCGCGTTACACATGGCAGCTCAATGCACCAATTACGCTCATCCAACAACGCGGCGGGACTTAAGCGTTTTCCTAGTATAATAATATTATGATGTAGGCCTATATAAAAAGAAGGGATGAGGTGATTGACGTATCGAGATGCAATGTCGTATGGGTGACATACGTCATGTACCCTTGATACGTCTTGAGCGCGTGTGTGTGCATAGCCTCATTCTCAATCGAACGCTAATATAATGAGGTAATTTCCTTTCACCGCACCAGCTTCGCACGCCCGCACGATCTGTTACGCTTTAAACCAACTAACCGATCGGCGAAAAACTTCTTGACTTTTCACAAAATCAAAGTTCAAAGTTAATTTGAATTTATCTGAAAATGTGAGGAGGGAAGTGAGTTCGCTGTAAGCCCCGAACGTATCAGTGAACTCAGTATAAGCTTCACTCGAAAAGCGATGTATAAGAAATAACGAGCCATCCATAAAGCGTTATAAATATAACCCGGTGAGGAAAAAATATATTGACTTTTAATTTTGCTTGGAACTGGGGTAAAATTAGATCAAAAGTTCAAAGCAAGCTCACCCAATTAGAATGTATAAACCCATATTAATTAGTGATCCGTATCGTAGTACTAATAATTAGTACCCTATTAATGATTTACGAGCAGTTATCAGTTGCACCTATGACCTGTTGACAGTTGGTGAGGAATCTGACTGATAAGTCACTTGCCTTTCACAGAGGATTGTTGCTTGTTTGTTGTTTGTTCCGGGTATTTGCAAGAGCAATACAAAACCCTGGTGAACAAAAAAGGTTGAAAGAAAGAAGTAATATGTAATATGTTATGTTTGTTTGTGCAAAGAAAAAATGTTGAAAACCAAAAGATATTGGAATTTGCCGTTTCTGCAAGATTGCAATGCAATACGTCTTCACAGCAATGATCGCGATCAATATTATTGGAACTATGGAGACGGGTGATAAGTGATAACTAAAAGAGTTTTATTACGAACACAAAACGTTATGAATGATAAACTACGCAGTCATGAGGTTCGTTTGATTTACCTACACCTTGGGACTGTGGTGGCAGTGTGCAATGACGTCATTGCACTAGCCAGTTGCAACCCTTTACCACAAATAAAAAACACTTCCTATGAGGACTATTGGCAGCACCCATTGTACTCCCCAGTTCCCACTCACAGCTGCTGTTTTAGTGAGCCTTGGGTGGTTTTGGTGCCACTCAAAGCCGAATTGGGCATAGGCAGGCGACAGAAACATAACCTGACTTTTGGTTACGATGCTCGCATCTCACACCGAATTAAAGACAAAACATGAGACTTGGCCAAAATGGCCTTCTTATCGCTGACAAACTTTATAACCAACAAATAACAATTCCTATTACTAACTTAGTAAGCTCATCATTAAGTAATGCGATTACAATCGATCTGTATAACGGGCAAGAGCGGCACCAGACGCTTCAACAGAGTTGGGGAAGTTACCCAAAAATAGTAACTTTTTAAAAGTTAAGTTAGTTGACTTTAAAAGTAATTAGTTAAAGTTAAAGTTAGTTCAAAAATAACGTAACTTGAAAGTTAAGTTAACATAAAAAGTAACTTTTAAAAGTTAGTTTTACGGCAAAAACGCGTAACGTAATTACGTACGTACGTATTTATAACACACGAAAATCCAATCTAACACAGAACAGAACACTACACTACACACTATAGCAGACTGCAGACTAACACGAACAGTAACAGTGATGAGTGAAAGGGAATAAAAATATAATTAATTAATGATAAGATAACAAGAAAAACGCAGGCTAAAACACAAACGGGACGAAGAACACTGAATGGAACGCACAACACTTTATGACGATTTGACCCTAGAGGAAACACGGGCTCTGCAAATTTGCGATTGAAAGTTGAAACAAAAATGTCACCAGAGTAAGCAATCTTGCTGCCGCACGTGATGCTAGGATCCCTACCGGACGGCTGATGCGAGAATTTCTCCTCGGAAACGAGGCTTTGACAAGAATTCCTCTTATAAAAACATTGCATTATTGGGAAAACCGGATTCGAGATATATCCTCATGAATGCAATGGTCATTTCTATGAAGTACAGGCTGCAAAACAAAAGTAACTTTCAACTTAACGTTTTTTGAAAGTTACTGTTAAATAAATATCAGTTACTTTAAAAAGTTACCGATTTTGAAAAAATAACGCGTTACCCTAAAAGTTACTAAAAAACTAACGCGTTAGCGCTAACGCGTTACTTTCGTTAAGTTACTCCCCAACTCTGCGCTTCAAGAAACTACCCCTGTATCGAACGTGTTGTCATCGGGATATCAGGAAAGCGAACATCTTTAATAAATAATGATTCCCTTCTGCGGCCTCGATGTTGATGTCCGCGTATGATGCGCGCATGTTATTCAAAACAAGTCAATCCCCATCTTTTATTCCGTTGAGGTGGAACTATAGGGACTCTGGGATGGTGGAACTAAGGGTCACTATGGGATTCTACACGGGTTTCGATTTCATATCGCGCACCCTGTTTGGGGTGTTATCCTTGCCTCCTTTATATCCTGGAAGAAAAAGTAGCTCCGCAAGTTATGTACATTTGATAAACATCTGCTCCTTTAAATTGACATCCACGTGTTCACAATGTAAGTAGTTTCAGCAATAGCATGATATACCAATAAATTATAGTCTGAAATTGACGATTTGAATCGAATTTTAACGTGTCGGGCCTACTTTTAAAATAAATTCAGCTTGTTCAAACCTATATCTGAACGTGAGATTTATGCAAATCAAGTGATGAACCGAGCTCATATCGAGCATCCAGATAAAGGTTCAAATATTAATTGTAAGAAAATTACTACTGTGGGGTCTTGAAGTAAAGTCGAGCGGAGAAACACATACGATAACCAGCATTATGAGCTTGAGCTACCATATTCTACGCACACGAGCTATGCCTTCAGACACACCTATTCTCGCACATACCTCGCTTCAATACATACACCTGTTCACACACGATCTCCTTTATTCAGTATTCTACCAATCCCCTCAATCACATATTTGTCAATCGCTTGATTTCCTATACCACGAACAACTTAGGCATGCAGTCGTAAGCAATGCCCAACCAGTATTTGGCCCAACCATGTGTAAACTATTTGACAAACTGGACTCCAGAAAAATGTGACCTGACCTCGCATTGTCGTTGTTATTTAAACAAGTAATTTAGATTTAGAATAATACATCGCATATATTATCAACTTTAAAACTGTTGACTAATAATGTGTTGTAGTTTATGAAGTAACCACACAACACAACAATAAATACACAAAGGGGAGTTCCAAGTCGTATATTCGATACCAACCACCGGCAGTCCTGATGGCATGCAAGGTTTTTAATAAGGTGATATCGTTGGTCAAAATGCGAATGTAGGGTTTGGTAAATAAATCAGAGAATGCCGTCCGCGGTCGTTAGCGATTAGAGGGCTGGTCCGAAGCGTATGAGATGACACTATGTGACTATTAGGACGCTGGTTCGAGCCCGCCCCCGCATAAGGCTTGTTTTTGTTGTTCATCCCGTCAAAAATCAAATTGTTAGTGGGGGTGTCTTTAATTTAAAGCGGGTCTTGCCAACCCTGTAGGCGAGCGAACAATAGCAATAAAAAATGGCGAAATTATATCTCGCCTATCAATCATAAAACTGACTTAGAAAAACACACTCGCCTGCACTGCACTGCAGTCGTATTGTATTTGTAAGGTTACCGACACTGCCGGCGGTGAAGGAGAAGGAGGTGTCGGCTTCTAAGCCCCTGTCTCCTAAGCCCCTGGACCTTTTTTTGGCTTCAAAGCCCCTGTGACCGACGGTTGTGCTACACGTTGCGAAGCGGGGCTAAGAAGACAACCGGTCCGGGCTTTAGAAGACTAAAAGTCTTCTTTGGCCCTGTCTCCTAACGCCCGCACGATGTTTTTGTTCGGTCGCACACGTTGCAAAGCGGGCTGTACTTTGCTCGAGGTGAAACCATAAATTCCCAAATGTTGGTGGTGGGTGGGGTTGGGGGATAAAAATAAATCATTAGCAATATTCGATTGATTAGATATTGCTTAACGTCTCATTCGACTCGAAAATGTTGCAATTAAATCATGTAGGCATTGCAAAAGCACTGTTTTAATATGCATTGATTTTATTGTGACAATTTTATTCATAGTTGAATGTTGATAAAGAATTGGTTTTGGGAGAACTAACACCATAGTTTTCATTACTTAACAGCAACTGTGTAGCTGCGTGGGTAAACCCCAAATACACATAAATGTATTAATATCTTTTACTTTGCATACTTAATATAATATAACTGCATAATTATGCCGATATGGGAACCTGCTCATCTTAAACATTAATATTGTGTCGTTTTCAATGATTGCTGGCACTCAATGACGTCTAAGATGTAATAATACTATTTACTTCAATTCAGAAATTAAAAAAGGCCGCCCCAACCGGGACTCGAACCACGGGTCTCCCACACTCTAGGTGAGCGTCGTAACTACTAGACCATCAGGACGGGTAAATTTTAATCTATGAATTGTAGTTGCAGCATTATACATCTGAAGGGCATGGTTAAGATGCTCACCTGGAATGTGGGAGACCTGTGGTTTGAATCCCGGTTGGGGCGAACTTTTTTAATTTCTGAATTGTAGTAAACTAGGAAGCTTCGCAAACGCTTTTTCAGGCGCCTTGTTGGATGAGCGTAATTTTTTTAAACGAAAAAAGCGTATAATTACGATTTTCATAAAAAATTATTTTTCGGTTACGCTCAAATTTCACACCAATATAGTAATTCATAAAATTAAGGTTCTGCATAAAAATCATTACAATCTGATAAAGCATGTAGACGTTATAAATCGAAGAAATGTAAAATAAAAAAATAAAAAACGTAAAATTGCGATTTCCATGAAAAGTTATTTTTGGATTGCGCTCAAATTTCACACGAATATATATATTCAAAAATTAAGGTTCTATGAAAAAATCAGAACAATCGGATAAAGCATGTAGGTGTTATAATTCAAAGATTGTTTAAAAAATCGTAAAATAAAGATTTTCATGAAAAATTATTTTTCGATTTCGCTCAAATTTCACACGAATATATAAATTCATAAAATTAATTTAAGGTTCTGTGAAAAAATCATTACAATCGGATAAAGCATGTAGGTGTTATAGTTCGAAGATATTTAAAAAAAACGAAAAAATCGTAAAATTGCGATTTTTATGAGAAATAATTTTTCGATTGCGCTCAAAAACGTGGCAGTTCTAAGTTCATAGTTTTCGAAGGCCTCCAGAAAATTTCATTGCAATTAGAGTATTGGTTTAGCCGGAATCGTGTTAACAAACACACAAAAATACAAAAAAAAAGTGGAAAAAAACGTATTTGTTTCTCCAGTGTAGTGAAATGAAATCTTCGCTTCGCTCGCTACGCTCATCCAATAACTAGGAAAACGCTTAAGTCCCGCCGCGTTGTTGGATGAGCGTAATTGGTGCATTGAGCTGCCATGTGTTATGCGGATTTTCTGTTGTTCTGTGAAAAAATCATTTTAATGTTGGAGATTTTTTTAAAAATTAATTTTAATTAATTAAAAAATAAACTTTAGTTTTTAATTTTTTTAATTAAGTTAATCGTTATTATAAAAACGAAAAAAATCGTAGAATTGCGTTTTTTTATAAGAAATAATTATTCGATTGCGCTTAAATTTCACACGAATATATTAATTCATAAAATTAAGGTTTTGTGAAAATATCATTACAATCGGATAAAGCATGTAGGTGTTATAAGTCAAAGAATTGTTTTAAAAAAGAAAAAAACCGTAAAATTTCGATTTTCATGAGAAATAAAATTTTCGATTGTGCTCAAATTTCACACGAATATCTTATTTCATAAAATTATGGTTCTGTGAAAAAATAATTAAAATCGAATAAAGCATGTAGGTGTTATAAGTCGAAGAAATTTAAAAAAAAATCGAAAAAAAACGCAAAATTGCGATTTCCATGAGAAATAATTTTTCGATTGCGCTCAAAAAGGTGGCAGTTCTAAGTTCAGAGATTTCGAAGTTCTCCATAAAATTTCATTGCTATTGGAGTATCGGTTTAGCCGGAATCGTGTTAACAAACAGCAAAAAAAAAGAATACAATGAGAAAAAACAAAACATTCCGGATTTTTTTCTCCAGTGTAGTGAAATGGAATCTTCGCTTCGCTCGCTACGGTCATCAAATTAAATAGGTTGATTATTTTGGAGTAGACATCCACTTGTTGGCCAGTGGTGGGTGCGGGTTACAGGGGTGCATCTCTGAATTTTTCAATAGTTTTTATTTTTTCAATGCCAATTAATTGGATGAGCGTAGCGAGCGTAGCGAGCGTAGCGAACGGAGCGAAGATTCCATTTCACTACACTGGAGAAAAAAATCTGGAATGTTTTTTTTTTTTTTTTTAAATTTTTGTCTGTTTGTTAACACGATTCCGGCTAAACCGATACTCCGATTGCGATGAAATTTTATGGAGGTCTTCGAAATCTCTGAACTTAGAATAGTCCGTGGAACAAGCGTAAAAACATTTCAAATCCGGAAACCAGCACCAAAATTTAGGAGCGAGTAAAAGACGTATTTTAGAATGTTATTTTCACGGGGGACACGCATGGTAGCAAATAAGTCACCTGTCATGGCGTCCACTAGATGGCCGCCAAAATAATTCTTAAAATTGCTGTAACTCAAGAAGTAATCATCAGATTTGGATAAACTAGGTTTTGTTTTATTCGGTTTTTAATGCTCTACAAAAATGTGAATAGAAAATGTACCGTAAATACAATAGTTTTAATTATATTTATATATTATTACAATGTATTGCAATTATAGCACTTTTTGGTGTATATATAATTATTTATACGTAGAATTCGCTAGATTGTCATAAAATTTTCAGACTATACTAAAATAACGCCAATAAATCCAAAATTTAAAGACCCGAAACGAAATTTTTGTAACTTTTTGATTAATTAATTAATTAAATTAAGCATTAATTAAATCCCAATTTAAGTTTCTTATTCACTTACCAAAGTCCCGTAGTGTATCACACAACAACAATATGACCACAATGAACCAAAAAAAAATTAGTTCCAAAAATTACTTCCAATCACTTTCCTATTAATTCAATTAATTCAATTAATTAAAAATAATGACAATAATCTCAATTAATTTTGTAAAATAAACCCAATGTAGTCGACCTTGGAATCATTTTAAAGCTAGTTTTAAGGCGAATAAATGTAATGAAAAAATTAATTAATTTAGTTAATTAATCACCGAATTAATTACATTTTAGTTAAATTATCCCACTTTTGACATATGTATTGTTATGTATTCCTAAAACTCGAGCGATCGTCATTAAAATAAACTACTTTACTGACATAATCCCAATGAATCCGAATTGTTATGTCCCGAAACAAAATTCCTATAACTTACTGATTTTTTTTTTTTTTATTTTTTTATTTGTCAGTAGTACATTACATGGTAATTGCAACAGGTAAAAGATATATTCTAGTGTGCTGCCCTCAAAAACATAGTTTGAACGAGAGCAGTTCCTAGAGGTAATTGTACAGAGAATTTAATGTTGGTTTTAGTAAAAAGTAATACCTAAAGAGTAAAAATGTAAAAAGTAAAAAGTAAAAAGTAAAAAGTAAAAATTAAAAGTAAGATGTAAAAAGTAAAAAGTAAAGTAAAAACTAAATTACTATTATTAGTTTATAACAACTCATTTCACATATACTATTTATTTTGATATGAAATTATTGCTATGATGCATAAAAATTAAAAACAAAAAACCATATGAAATTATTTTTATGATAAATTAAATCTGTTACATTTGAGGATACATTATAATTATAACTATAACAATAGGATATGTACACACAGATAACTTTTTTTAAAACAATACTAACACAAACAGAATTAATACAATGCTGGGTATAGTCATAAATAATGAAGAATTAGAACCGCGGGAATGGCAAGCAGGAGTTTATAATATGACTCTTATTTAGATAACACGTTGTTGGTTACATCTTCAATGTATTGTTGTGAACAGCAGGCCAACCATTTCGTTAGATCAATTTTGAATCGACTGCTTCGTACAGTGGTTCTTATTGGTAATGGGAGGGAATTAAATAGTTTGGGCCCTAAAAATACGGCGTGTCTTTGAGTTAATGTGAGTTTCGCAAGTGGGGTTATTAGGCTGACATTATTGGATTTAGTGTTTATTGCATGATTTACTTTTTGTATTGATTTACGTTTTTATGAATATGAGTGCACAATAATTTAACGTAGAGTTTGCGAACACTTAAGGTATTAGTTTCAATAAAAGTAGATTTCGACGGGAAGAATTTAGGTTTTTTAAGGATTATTTTTAGAACAAGCTTTTGAATTACGTTTAGCTGATGTATGTGAGTGTCATAAGCTCCTCCCCAACTCAGTATTCCATAAATAAGTGAAGATTGTATCAAGGCAAGTATATATTTCTAAGGAGAGTTTTTGTCAGAATATTTCTTAACGTATAAAAAATGTACAGACAATTTCTAACCTAGATGTGATCATTTTAATATGACAATTCCATTTTAAATGTTGGTCGATTATTACACCTAAATATTTTATATGAGCCACTTTCTTAATTACATGGCAGTTGCAGGTAGTGTTATTACTATGGATAGGGGTGTCGCAATCAGTTAAGTGGAGTTGTATGTTGTTTTGAGTAGGCTGGTTGGCAATCGTGGCAGAAAAGGTGATAAATTCCGTTTTTTCCAGATTGAGAGTGAGGATGTTATCGTTTAGCCACTGCTGTATTTTAGAGAGTTCTCGTTGAGCTTTTTTGTAAACTTCATCCCAGTTTTTGCCGACAAATAATAGCACTGTATCGTCAGCAAATGTAATTATTTTTCCATCGATTATACCATTACACAATTCATTAATAAAGATGGTAAAGAGTAGAGGTCCCAACACTGTACCCTGTGGAACTCCGTATTCAATTATTCTTGGTTTACTAAGGTGACCATTTATGGTCA
This sequence comes from Sweltsa coloradensis, assembly GCA_024449915.1. Taxonomy (NCBI): domain Eukaryota; kingdom Metazoa; phylum Arthropoda; class Insecta; order Plecoptera; family Chloroperlidae; genus Sweltsa; species Sweltsa coloradensis. The sequence goes on along the minus strand of JAMZAV010006679.1, from coordinate 10,388 downwards.
CCATTTGTTCCCGATCAGTTATATAGCTCTTTATAAGGTTGTTTGCGATGCCACGTATACCATAATTATTTAATTTGTTTAGTAATAATTCGTGTGAAACCGTATCAAATGCTTTAGCTAAATCCAAGAATACAGCTAGCGGTTTTTTGTTTGAATCTAATGCGGTATGTACTTCTGTGGTTAATTTCAGAATTGCGTCCTGCGTGCTTAACGAATTTCGGAATCCAAATTGATCGTCAGAAATAATATCGTTAGTTTCGAGAAAGTCATTGAATCTATTTTTTTATAGCTTTTTCATAAATTTTTGAAATATTTGATGTGAGAGAGATTGGTCTGTAATTACTTAATTTAGTTTTATCATCCTTCTTATGTATGGGGGTTATTTGAGCTTTTTTTAGAATATCTGGGTATTCTCCAGATATGAAACCTATGTTAATGATATGCATGAGGGGTTGAGTTATAGAGTTCTTTACTAGTTTTAAGGTTGATGTAAGTATCCCATCATGCCCAGGTGACGTCCGCATGCCCAGCTCATTGATGTACTCTATGATTTCGTCTTCATCAACTGGCGTCAAAAAGATAGTCTTTGGATTAACTTTGTCCCTCGATTTTAGTTTATTTGAATGTTTTGTAGTGTGTGGAAGTTTACTACTGATTATTTTGTTTGCCATTGTTTTCCCTATATCACTGAAAAAGTCGACAAATTCATTAGCAACCATTACAGGATTGTTTTTTGTTAGAACAACACCTTTGTCTGTTTGAATTTTCTTAATTTCTATTTTAGATCTATTCCTATTTGCAGCCTCGTTAATTACCCGCCAAGTTTTTCTTACGTCATTATGAGCATTTGCTATTTTATCTTGGTAATACTTGTTTTTCCTGTCTTTTACCAGAGTGTTTATTTTATTTCGATACATTTTGTAACGGAGTTTTAGAGTTTCATTAGTGGGGTCTTTTAGTACTTTCTTGTGTAGTTTATCCCTTTCTTTCATTGATGTAGCTATTCCGACTGTCATCCATGATTTTAAAGTTTTTATTTTTCTTTATCTTTAATGGAACAGTAGCATTCATTACATGTGTTTTAAATATATTTATAAAATTGACAGCTGCATCATTTGAGTTATTAGTGTTAATGACATCATTCCAGCTCTCATCTTCGATTAATGCCATAAGAGTATCGTTATCAATTTTGGTGGCACAAGTGGTCTTTTGAATATGTTCGTTGTTTTTACTATTATTATTAGTTGTACTCCAGCCTAGATATGTTGGGAAGTGATCTGTTATATTAGTTTGTAAGATTAATGAAGTGTATGATGTAATGTGCGAATTTAGATAAATGTGGTCTATACACTTTTGAGAAGTTGTTGTAACTCTGGTAGGTTCTTTAATGCATGGTAAGTATCCATTAGAGAACATTACGTTAAGGTAATCATTAGAAATATTATATTCAGCATCGCTAGGTTGGTAAGTATTTATATTTATGTCCCCTGCAACTATATTGTGACTGCCCTTAAGATGAGTCGACATTATTTGTTCTAGTTCTTCAGTGAACAATTTAGCATTAGATGACGGAGACCTATAAATAGCAAGGATATTGATAGTTTCATTATTTCTCTCAAGTTTAATAATTACTCCATTTGCTTGAGTTAATGCAGGTAACTCAATTATATTCAAATTTTCAAATGCGTTTTCGTTAATATATACTGAGAGGCTATCATGGGATGTAATTTTAGTTGGTATGTGATATGCGTTATAGTGTTTTAATTCGTATTGCTTTGATTGTGTTCTATTTTGGGTTTCTGTAAGAATTAGAATATCAAAAAGGGTTTCGGTATGGTATAGTAGGGCCTGAAAAGTGTCAAAGTTTTTTTTATTCCCCTAATGTTGGTATGAAAGAGTTTAAATTGATTGTGGTTAATTAACTGTTTAAATTTATCTATGTCGTCACAATGGGATTCTTCATTATTGTTGCCATCCAGATTAAAGGTTCTAATCCTATCATTTATAAAATTAATATAATAAAAGTAAAAAATAAACTTAGTATTTACGTCTATAATAACAATATTATGTTTCCCCTGGATTATTGGGGTAGTTTTAATTTAGATTCAAATAACTAATCTAAGTTCTAGATGTGTGTTATACAGGCCTGTAGGCCCGTGACGAGTCGTTCCCCCGGCATTAATTAATTAAGAGATTAATTAAGAAATCAAGTGAAGAGTTACTTATATCTCAATAATTGTTGTTGTCACTCAATTAACACATACAAAATGCCAACCGAATTATCAAAAATAAACAATGCGAGTGTAATTTTAAAAATTGATAGTCCCAAAATTAAGTTCATGCTACTTTCCCGTTAATTGAATTAATAATTGAATTAAATTAATTGATATAATCACCATGTGTTGTGTAAAATTAACACAGCCACACTGGGAACCATTTGCATGCTTATTTTACAGGAAAATTATTTTGTGGGAAATTCAATTAACAGAAAAGTAGCATGAACTTAATTTTGGGACTGTTAATTTTTAAAATTACACTTGTATTGTTTATATTTGATACTTCTGTTGGCATTTTGTATGTGTTAATTGAGTGACAGTAACAATTATTGAGATATAAGTAATTCTTCATTTAATTTCTTAATTAATCGGTAAGTTATAGGAATTTTGTTTCGGGACATGACAATTCGGATTCATTGGCATTATGTCAGTAAAGTAGTATATTTTTATGACGATCGATTGAGTTTAAGGTATACATAACAATACATATGTCAAAAGTGGGATAATTTAACTAAAATGTAATTAATTTGGTGATTAATTAATTTAATTAATTAATTTTTTCATTACATCTATTCGCCTACAAACTAGCTTTAAAATGATTCCAAGGTCGACTACATTGGGTTAATTTTACAAAATTAATTGAGATTATTGTCATTATTTTTAATTAATTGAATTAATTGAATTAATAGGAAAGTGATTGGAAGTAATTTTTGGAACTAATATTTTTTTGGTTCATTGTGGTCATATTGTTGTTGTGTGATACACTACGGGACTTTGGTAAGTGAATAAGAAACTTTTAATTGGTATTTAATTAATGCTTAATTTAATTAATTAATTAATCAAAAAGTTACAAAAATTTCGTTTTGGGACTTTAAATTTTGGATTTATTGGCGTTATTTTAGTATAGTCTGAAAATTTTATGACAATCTAGCGAATTCTACGTATAAATAATTATATATACACCAAAAAGTGCTATAATTGCAATACATTGTAATAATATATAAATATAATTAAAAGTATTGTATTTACGGTAAAATTTCTATGACATTTTTGTAGAGCATTAAAAACCGAATAAAACAAAACCTAGTTTATCCAAATCTAATGATTACTTCTTGAGTTACAGCAATTTTAAGAATTATTTTGGCGGCCATCTTGTGGACGCCATGACAGGTGACTTATTTGCTACCATGCGTGTCCCCCGTAAAAATAACATTCTAAAATATGTCTTTTACCTGCTCCTAAATTTTGGTGCTGGTTTCCGGATTTGAAATGTTCCTATAGTTTTAGCAGCTTGTTCCACGGACTAGAACTGCCACGTTTTTGAGCACAATCGGAAAATTATTTCTCATCAAAATCGCAATTTTACGATTTTTTCGATTTTTTAAAAATTTCTTCGACTTATAACACCAACATGCTTTATCCGATTTTGATGATTTTTTCACAGAACCATAATTTTATGAATTAAGATATTCTTGTAAAATTTGAGCGCAATCGAAAAATTATTTCTTATAAAAATCGAAATGTTACGTGATTTTTCTTTTTTAAAACAATTCTTTGACTTTTTACACCAATATTCTTTATCCGATTGTAATGATTTTTTCACAGAACCTTAATCTTATGAATTAATATATTCTTGTGAAATTTGAGCACAATCGAATAACTATTTCTTATGAAAATCGAAATCTTACGATTTTTTTCTTTTTTAAAATTACGATTAATTAACAAAATTAAAGATAAAAGTTTATTTTTTATTTAATGTATATTAATTTTAAAAAAATCTTCAACTGAGTAATGATTTTTTCACAGAACAACAGAAAATCCATATAACACATGGTATCTCAATGCACCAATTACGCTCATCCAACAACGCGGCGGGACTTAAGCGTTTTCCTAGTCGTTGAACGAAATCTATTTCATACTTTTGATTCGTGTAAGGAATTGAAAATATAATTTCATCCTCACTTTCATTTTATTTGTTTGTTTTGGAAATAATTTTTTTGACTTTTCCAAAAAAAAAAAGTGAAAATGACCCCAAATTGCCCGTTTTGGTTAAAACAAATACATCTAGGTGGGGGGGGGGGGGGGGGGGTATCCGACAGTCGTTGGTCTTCTAAGAGATCACGAACGAACGAAGAATGAACGATTCTTCTTTTGGCCCTGCTACAAGTATAGATCAAGTCCATACTTTTATACTTTTCGACTGTAACAACTTTGTGTGACAACCATCATTACAGATTAGAACGTGCCATTTTCTTTTTAATTGGTTTTGCTTCTTTTTTCTACTTCGTTTTTTGATGTGATGCTAATTTTAGAGAGCGCGATCATTACGTCTGCATATCGGAGTCGTTTATTGAACATCGAGTTGAACATGGATTCGTTAATTGATGCAAACTGGAAACGCAAGTGACAGATAGACTTTTGGAAATAAATTTTAGTAATAATATAGTTTTTTTCTCTATACACGAGTATCAATAAACTCATATTTTGGCACCTGAACTCAGCTTGACCAGTGACCCCCCCCTCCCAGACGGGGGGCCCCCAAGTCTTGCGGGGGCGGCTTTGGTTACCGCTACGCCACTGTTTAAACCTTAATAACGGATAATTAAAAGTTTTTAATACATATATTAATTAATAATGGATAGGCCTAAATATGCATCCTACCATAGCAGATTTTTCAAGATTTATCGCGAATCAGGCAGAAAATGCTAGCACATTTTGGTGTATATGGCCTTTTTGACGGATTCAAAACACTTTTTTTTAATTAATTTTCTAGAATCGAGATGATAATATTGAAAAGTGCTACGATAGGTGCCTTTCTATTTCATTCTATCTAATTTTGTGAAGCCTCATATTCATACATAAAATATGACTATGACAAAAATAATAAATCAATGAATTTCATAAAAAATAAATTAAATTCCAAACTCTTCGGAAAACTATTTGTTTTTATTTTCATAGCATAGGTATTTTAATTCAATTTAATTGATTTTTTCTAAATACGCATCCCTTAAAATGGAAACCTAGTTTTCGGTAACACAGGATATAAAATTCTCTTTTTATATAATTCAGTGTGATATTTTCTTTAAGCTAGTTAAGGCTATTGTATCGTCCTCTAAATTATATTTTAAAATTAAAGGAAGATGACGGCAATCTTATCTAAATGAGTGAGGGTCTTGAAGATAACAAAAACGTATATTTTGTATTTTTTGGGGCGGGACGATACGTACCTGTTAGCCATAATATGCGAATTTTGGTACAAAAGTGGGAACACTGGGCTAGGTGCTAATTTTGAGCGACGATTTTTTAAATCTTGTTACTTCACATCATTGCCTTCCACCTCCTTATAAGGAAAAACAATTTTTGAAATACCGTTCGATATACGATTTTGTTGTCAGGGTACAAATAAGAGTTTCGTACCTGCGGACGAAAAAATAGAACATTGAACGAATTTCACAAAATTGTTTTTCCTTATAAGGAGGTGGAAGGCAATGATTTTTAGAAACAATAAAAAAAAATCGTCGCTCTAAATTAATTATAACACCTTGCTCAGTGTTCCAGCTTTTGTCCAAAAATTTGCATATAATGACTGACAGAGACGTAACATCCTGCCCAAAATATTACAAAATATATTTTTCCTTTATGTTTAAGACCCTCACTCATCTAGATAAGATTGCAGTCATCTTCCTTTGATTTTTACCTATAGTTTAAAGGACGATGCAACAGCCTTAAATAATAATATGGCATAATTATTTTTCGGGATTATCAGTGCACTTTTATTATTTCAACCAACGTTTCCAGTTGAATTTTAAAGAGAAATTTAAAATAATCAAAGAAAAATCAAGCAAAATCAACAAATTATATCAAAACAAGTACTGCCACTGGCAACAAGCTTTAGGTAAAGATTCTCACACATTAGTCAAAAGAGGTATAATTTAACTTAAATGTAGTAGAGGTATCCTTAATTACATCAACATGAATCAATATGTCTACAACAATCTATAATTAAACGAGGGAGTGAAGCGACTGAGTGTCTCCATTCAACACAAACCCGGCGCTCATTCTGTGAGTCTGTGTGCGTGCGTGTGTGTACGTCGAAAATCAGCCGAATCGCTGAACAGATTGAGCTGAAATTTTAGACAGGCACCCGGTACAAGTTTACTGAGAACTGTTAACAAAATCAGCTAGGTTCGTTGCGATTTAAACCTGCAAGAAGTAACAAATTGAAAACTAGGCTGCTAATGTGTAGGACCTATTTTAAAAACAATTGTTGTTTTTGAAAAAATATTTTTGGTTTGTTATTTTCCCGGCCGTGAAAATGCAGTGCCCAAGGTGTATCGAATCTTGCACGATCAAGGTACCCCCACATTCCGCTCGGATATTGAACAAACCTTGCAATCTTAACACGTTTTTCTTACTGGCTATGTTTTCTATAGTATTGTCACAGATGATAGACTATATTATACTGCGTTATATGCATTTCAAAACATGTTTAATAATTTTTAAAATACAATCCAGAAATAACAAAATCTTTCCCGACCAGGGGACTGGACCTATAGGCCTAAGTATCCCAGTCCCACACATTTCGGGTAAAAGGGCGTCTTAGCCAAAACTAGACCAGAAAAACGCCAAAGTCGCTGTGAGACGAGTTGGTCTTGCGTGGCTCGTTGGTCTTTTGTGGGTGTGGCTCGTTGGTCTTGTTGTTAGCGTATCTGCTTCCAATGCAGAAGGTCCAGGGTTCGATTCCAGTCAAAGTAAGAAGTTTTTTAACTTCTGATTTGGACTTAAGTCCATCAGTTCTTGTCTTAGGAGTTTGTAAACGGTGACTTTGGAGCCGTCCTAGCAACTAAGCACATAATAAATTCAGAGTTCTTCTGAATCGGCCTTGTTGATTCTGGCGTGGATCCGCGGGTGTTCGCACTGTCCATACCACTGATTGCTATATTACCTATTACAAATATCGATCTTTGGTTGGTTATCGCTCACTCGTCGATTGCGTCGGGGCCTACAGGGTCGGCTTGGTCGCTTTGATTTACTGTCCCCCACTGAAAATCAGTTATACAACTGAGTGGGTAGACTCTAAATACAATTTATTTATTTATTTTATTTTTAATTCATATGTTTAGTACCCGGGAACATTTGCATTTAAGTTTCATAACTATATTGATATAAATAATACGCTTTTTAAGTTTAGTGAGTATAAGAGCGCGTCAACTGTAAGACCATGTATGATGATAGGCTATGTTTATATTGAAAGTAAAGGTGAAATTGAAAGTAGACCTACGAAAGCCTACGACAAGTTTTAAAGTATAGACCTATCTAAAATATTACAATCGTATTTATATTTAAAAATATATTTTGACATTTATTTATTCCTCATAAAATAAGCTTTAGGCTCAATTTGATATAAGGTAGTCTGGGTGATTTTAAATTAATTAATTTTAAATTTTTATTAATAATAAAGTCAGAGAAGCTCACCTTGGAGCCATCGAATTTTGAACTTCTCGTACCCGAAATAAGTTAGTAATAGTGCCAATTTCCACGTTAGTTTCACTTTTTGCACTTAATTTGCCATTAGGCCTAGGCCCTTTACTCCACTATTTTTGTATTCTTTTTCTTCGCCTTATAATATTCTTAAAACAACTCAAATTTTATACTTTCAGATCCCGAAATATACACGAAATAATATGTATCGCGGATCACTTCTCTGTGTCTTGTATTTTAATTTCACGCTCGTCGTTTCGATCAACTGTGTGTATAATCATATTCGATTGCCTCAAGCGAAAACGACAGAAGTGTAAATGATCAGAAAAAATACAATTTCGTTTCTACTAATAAATTAATACAACTAAGGAACCCCGAAATACTAATTCACTATGCTTAATCTTGCTGTTCTTACAGGACCACTAGTATTATTACTAGACCGCATTATTATTTCGATGCAATTCAGTGTTAACGTTCTTCCACTGTGGCTTAACTTAAGACAAAATTTACATATTCGCATATATATTTTTTACTACCAAGGAGAGACGTCTCATGAACACTCGTTTTGTACTTCTTCCAAAAATTCGTATTTAAAAAATAAATAATGGGAACTTTTAGGTAATTTTTGTTAATATACCCTGTTTTCACAAGTTTCTATTTACACAAAAAACTAGTGCACGTTTTGTCCTTTTTAGGCTATTTTACGCTGTAAACGACGAATGCACGTGTGAGATCAAATTACATAGTCTTAAAACATTTATGCTTCCGGTCCTGTGAGTACTAAGTTTTAAAACTATGAAGCTTCGCAAACGCTTTTTTTAGTCGCGTTGATGGATAGCTTTTTAATTATAACATTTTAATATTAATTTAAAATAATAAAAAACATATTAACATCGCCCATACAAAGCAATCATTAGGTCTGTTGGATCTTTGATTGTTTGTAACAAGGCTGTGGGTAAGGTTTAAAATGTCATGTGAAGTTTTCATACAAGGCTGTGAGAAAGATCTAAAATCTATATTTTCGTGCTATTTGGGCGGGTTCTGACCAAACGGGTGGGGCTACAACGTTTATATTTCACATGGACATTAATGTAAGGGTGATGTATTGACTTTTGAAAGAAAAAGTTGAAAAAGTTAGCCAGAATCTATAGAAATAAAGGTTTTAATATTTAACACCTCAAAAAACTCAAATTTAAACCTTTATTTCTATAGATTATGGCTAACTCTTTCAACTGTTTCTTTCAAACGTCAATACATCACCATTACCTTAATGTGCATGTGAAATATGAACGTTGTATCCCCACCCGTTTGGTCAGAATCGGCCAAAATGTCACGAAAATATCGCACTAAAAACCGAAAAAAATCGTAAAAATACGATATTCATGAGAAATATTTCTTCGATTGAACCCAAAAACGTAGCAAGTCTAAGTTCAGAGATTTCGAAGGTCCCTTCAAATTTTTATCAAGATCGCATATGCCGTATTCCCGGTTGAGAGCGAACAAACAGACAAAAAAAAAAAAAAAAAAACACCCGAGCTAAATTTTTTGGGGGGTCGGTGAAATTAATGTCTTTGCTTCGCTCATCCAAAAATCTACAATAATAAACACTTAAAAATTCGTTATCATTTCTTATCTGTAATGGCCCATGAGAACGAACAAGGTTTTCGTGCGGGCGTTAGGAGACAGGGCCTAAGAAGACTTTTAGTCTTCTAAAGCCCGGACCGGTTTGTCTTCTTAGCCCCGCTTCGCAACGTGTAGCACAACCGTCGGTCACAGGGGCTTAGAAGCCAAAAAAAGGTCCAGGGGCTTAGGAGACAGGGGCTTAGAATACCGCCCCAGAAGGAGGGATCCGGATGGTTATGATTGCAATGCGTCGGATCCGAGATACAGGAGAGACTTTAGTTACGATCTCCGATTACTCTCAATGGATTCAATGATTGTGTGAAGCTCAAGCATGACACATCACCTAGCGTGTTTACAAGCGCGGGTTCCCATTGTTCTGTAGTTTCTTTTAGTTTTATGTCCACGCACAAATGGAGGCCGGAACGCAAATCAGCGAGAACAAAATAGTGTGGTAAAACGGAAGAAATCCTTTATTGAGTTAACCCCTGTTGCATATAACCCCCGGCAAAACTACGAAACCTTTGATTTTTTTTAAAATCGATACATATATGAACATAAATTTACTTTAAAACATGCTATAACTTGAGCTATATTGATTCAGAAACTACCTGGCTCAGATTTTAGAAATGATTTTCATTTGTTTTCAAACTATTTTGTGTTTGCGTCAGAACTTGTAGCATAACATTGATTGGTCAAACACAATCATTTCTGTGAGATCCGGCTACCGACTGAATATTTTTACAACGGAGTGTACACGATAGACCAACAGGGTGTTACATCTTCTGTCAACAATGTCACTCACGAGTCACGGCCATGTTGCCAAAGAATCCAAATCACGAGAGAGCACTTTCGTTTTTCATTAGCTCCAGCAATAATTCTTTGGCATTTTCTCGCAGTCAACTATTGACATAAAAATTCTTAAATTAGGTGGAACGTTCGCGTTTAGTTGAAAACAGAAAGTGACCGTGGAACGGGTTCAGCAAATGTATACTTGAAAGATAAGACCCT